>CAUYQV010004056.1:0-27446 GCA_963574575.1 Galagoides demidoff
TTTCCAGCCGACGCCGGCATACGCGATGCGTTGGAGTGACGGGAGTTCCGTGGTGTGCTCTTCCGATCTCACACTCCCACCTGCGGGGACACTGGCCACCGTCTCCACACTCCCACCTGCAGGGACACTGGCCACCGTCTCCATACTCCCATATCCGGGGACGCTGGCCACCGTCTCCACACTCCCACATGCAGGGACAATGGCCACCGTCTCCACACTCCCACATGCAGGGACACTGGCCACCGTCTCCACACTCCCACATGCAGGGACACTGGCCACCGTCTCCACACTCCCACATGCAGGGACACTGGCCACCATCTCCACACTCCCACATGCAGGGACAATGGCCACCGAGCTCTTCTAGCATCTAGGAAGTCTCTGTAATTCTTTAATTTTCTTTGTTTTAAAATTATTTAAACTCGTGTGAAGATAATTTTTCCTCCTCTCCTTTTACTTCATTGGAAAGCTCGTGCAAATTGTGCCAGAGTGAAAAATTTTGAGAAAAGTGTATTTTTTTTTTCCTGATGGGGAACAGACCTTAGGTACCTGGGGCCTGTGGACAGCAGTCGCCTCTCCCTTTCTGCATTCCCAGGAGGAGGCTGGGCTTCCTAGGGCCAGATGGGCACATTTACCAGACCAAGACCCCAATGTCAGACACCAAGTTTTCCAGTTCCGCAGGAGCACTGGGCAGAGAGCCACCAGACCACACATGTGACAGTGGTCACGGGTAGGTTTGTAAACTCTGGGTAAGTACCTGAGACCCGTCTGGTCCCTTGGGGGGATGACAGGTGGGCCTAGGAAGCCAGGGACAGGGACGTGGTGACAGGGCACAGTTGTCTGCTGTCTGGCCAGTCACACATGTGAAGTCCCATTCAGCTGATTTTGAAAAGAAGGAAGACCTGCCATTTCCCACACATCAGAGCATGAGGACAGAAGTTTTCAACTGACACGTGATGCCTCCTTTTCCATGAGAGGGTGGCATGACATCAGGGACCACACAAGATCATTCCCCCATCTCTGCCAATGTGACAGTTTTGCTTATGTCTCTATAGCCAGAGGTTGATGGAACTTTCTGTGAGACCCTGAGCAAAAGGCAGCCCACCTGGGCCAGTGGTGGCCAGAGAGGGGCTGGTCCTGCACGATTTCTCTCACCCCAGGGCGGGCTGCAGGCCAGGCAGTGGTGAGGTGAGGGCCCTGTCCTGACCTCAGGAGGTCATGGGTGGGCTGGCCTGAAGCCCCCTCCCTCTGAGCCTGAGTAATGTGGGACTTTGGTCAGCCCTACCTAGACAGGAAAGGACATTCGAGATCACTTAAAAATCAAAGAAGCACCTTTTTCTCCTAATTTCTTTTCACAACTAACTTTCAGCTTAGGGAGGCCTCCATGTCCATGTCTCCTTTCATCCTGTTCAGCCAGCTCAGAAACACAAGTCTCTTGCCCTGAAAATCACAGCTGTACTATTTCCAGAGGTGGCCGTCAGACAGCACAGTCTGTGCTGGGAATTTAAGTCCTGCTTCTCTTTGAATAAATGCCTTCCGCTTCTGGGCCACAGACTGATTTTCCACCGAAGCCAATTTCCTGGAAGGGTCTTGGCCATGCATCTGAGCAGTACTTTACTCAGAAGGTGACCCAAAGCCCAGTACATAACCCCCCAAATCCCTGAAGGTGGTTGTCAGCACACAGAGTCCCAGCTCCTGCCCCGTGTGTGCCACCATGATCTCACCCAGCCCTGTGCTCCCCAACCTTGGAGAAACAGAAGGGGCTGGGGTTTGAGGCTCAGGACTTGGCCACTGATAACAAGGGGATGGGGCCCTTTGATTCTATCTGGGGTGATGTTCTTAGACCCCCTCAGAGTGGGATTGAAATGCTCGGGAACATCACTGGACTTTGTTCCTGTGGTCTCTTGGGCAATTTCTTAGTAATTTCCAAACTCTTGTAAACTCTGGGTAATTGTGCCAATAAAGCTAAAGCAAAGGAATTAATGGGACTCTCAGCTCTGTGGGGGAGGGAAGAACAGTGCTCGGCCTCTCAGGAGGACTGCAGAAGCAGGTGGAGCCCGGAGTCCCTCCGTAAGGTTTGTTAGCCTTAACCTTCCCTAAGACCCTTGAACAAAATTTGTACTTTACACTTTAAAACGGAGATGGGCTTCTGTGGCTGGGAAGAGGAAAGCCAATTTGTTGGGAGGAATTATTCAGAACTGTCTCCCAGGCCTGGAAGGACAAAGGGAGCGCATTTGCAATTTGAACAGAAGTCACTGAAAGGGCATCTTTTAGACTCAGGGGTGTGAGAGGTGGATACACTCTGGGTCGCCCTCCATTGGTATTTTAACTGTCCCTTTCAGGCAAGGCCATTGTGCACAGGGACAGCCCCGCCCCTACGCACACGGTCTGGCAGCTGGACCCTCGGCCCATTGTTGGCAGGTGTTTCGGGGCCTCTGGTCATTTCAGTACTCTTGTTTCAGTTTCTTTTGGTATGGTAACATCTCCCTCTTTTTAGAAAGGATTTTGCTTTTTATATCACTCATGCGAATAGAGAATTGAATTCCAAACCATTAGCCTACTTACTAAATATTTATAATAGGTCACGGAATTAGAAGACTTGTTCTGTAGGTAGGTCCCAGTGAACGGATAAGCCATGGCACACAAAGGCTTGAGCACACGTGTGTAAGAGGCACTGCAGAGGGTGGGTATCGCAATCACCTTCTCCACGTGGGGGACCACTGAGGCCGGTCTCCAGCGACGGTCACAATCCCGTTGGAAAGACCAAGAGCTATAGGTTTGGGGGAAGTACAGGGACTCACTATCTAGAAAATTCCACTTTGTCAATGATTCTCTTGCATAGTTATCATAGAAGAGTTAAGACATAATAAAATCACAACTTAGAAATAAGACAAAGCATTATTTACTAATGCCATACTAAATTAATGGTTTAACAATTTTAACAAGTCTGCCTGAGGTGCCTCCGAAGATCTAAAAGAATCTTGTTGAAATTTGATTTAATAATTACAATTGGGCTGGGTATGGTGGCTCACACCCCCAATCCTAGCACTCTGGGAGGCCAGTGTGTGTGGGTGACTTGTTCTTAGGAGTTTGAGACCAGCCTGAGCAAGAGTGAGACTCTCCCCACCACCCCATTTCTACTAAAATTAAAAAAGAAAATAGCTAGATGTCCTGGTGGGCATCTGTAGTCTCAAGTATTTCAGAAGCTGAGGCAAGAGGATCATTTGCACCCAGGAGTTTGAGGTTGCTGTGAGTTATGATGACTCAACCCCAAGGCAACAGAGTGAGACTCTGTGTCAAAAAATAATAATAATAATAATACTTACAACTGATATGGGGATCGAACAATGCAGACAAAAGGTAAGTTGCAAATTATTTGTATTTAATAGAAAAGATCAGGGGTCCTCAAACTTTTAAAACAGGGGGCCAGTTCACTGTCCCTCAGACTGTTGGAGGGCCGGACTGTGGGCCCTGGGATGAGTTGTCTGCTAAGCAGGACAGACAGCGGCAAAAGCACCCAAGGGCTGGGTGGATAAATGCCCTAGGCGGCTGTAGGTTGAGGAGGCCTGGAAAAGATAATCAAGTTAATGAATTACTTTCCCCTCACAGGCCACTGCCAGTTTTATCTGTGCCTTCCCCGCTTGTTACCCATTCTTTTTCTACTTCATTACCCACACTAGTCTCTTCCTTTGAACCAGCTTTCACCCCACTGGTCTCACTAATCAGTTAAACATATCTCCAAAACATGCTCGCTACGTATTTGTATGATTTTGCTTTATAAACTTTAAAAACTTATACTTTGAAGGCTGCCTGGTAAAGTTTTTAAAAACAGCTAT
Source organism: Galagoides demidoff (assembly GCA_963574575.1). Lineage (NCBI taxonomy): Eukaryota > Metazoa > Chordata > Mammalia > Primates > Galagidae > Galagoides > Galagoides demidoff. Next base: position 3,834 of record CAUYQV010004056.1, read on the forward strand.
ATTCCTGGTGCTAGACTCACAGCAACAGGTCCTAGCTAGGTCCTTGCACATACATGCCGAATTTCCCCTGATGTGCAAAGTGCGGGGATGGAATAGTCAGTCCCCTAATCTCGGCTCCCGCTAAGGGAATTCTGAAAAGCCACCACCCACCATCTGCCAACAATTCCCTCTCAGCAGAGCGTCCGTTACAGCATCAACACTGCACACACAGCCACACATATTTTATGACCAGCAGCTGAAAGACACCTCACTTGTGTTTCTTGAAAGGGAGTGAAATCCTAGCTGGTCCTGGCGAGGGGCTCAGGGAGTGATTCTTTCATCATGGTCTCTCTCCCTGTCCTTTCCTCTCCCAGTTGTGTTCTTCTAGAAGAAAAAAAAATAAAACGTAGAAAGATAGTACATTAAAGGACATTGCTTCAGACCGTTTGCATACGGAACCATTGACATTTTTTTCCAGAAAAACCGAACTCGTTTGTAGTGGCGGATATGGGAGCACAATTGCTTTACGATAGGAAGCCGGGCTGTGGGCCGCGTCCTCCCCAAGCTTCAGATGAAGACTTGAGCCCTTCCCAGGGCTATTTGGCTTATCTGCCGCAGCTACATTATTTACAGGGTCAGAGAAAGTCAGAGTATCAGAGGGTTTTGTGGATCAAAGGAGCCTCCTAACTGCTAACTTCCTAAGGCTCACTGGGAGAGATCTGGGAGGTTTTTTGGACAAAGTTCCGCTACTTACAATATAAATTTAGGAGTCTTATGATAAATAAAATATATCTTTCCCTCTGAATTCTCGTAGAAGATAGTGGGAAAAGATAGTGAGCTACCATCTCCCCAGACATAGAGGATCACTCCAGCCGGCCCAGGAGGTGGAGACAAGCAACTTTATAGGGAATTGCAGAGACAGAACAGCTGGTCTGGCCAAACTGCCACACTTCAGGAGGTAACCCACGGTCAGGTTAAAGGATTAAGAAATTGTGTCCCCAGAAAACCCTCGTGAAAATGGAAGGTGATGTTGAGGAGGGATTGACGACTGGCTCGTTAGTGTTTATGAATTTCAAGTGAGAGAAAAGGGTACAGAGGAGAGAGGTGGGAAGAGTCTAAAAGATCGCCAGGTGATGAGGGGCTGCCAGCGAAGTGTTCTGTTTTATTTTTCTGTGCTTGGGGATGAGGTAGGAGATGCAGACAGCGCTAGCCAAGGGCTGGCAGGAAAGCGGAAGGAAGAGCCAGTTCCACAGGAGATTGTGCTATTTCCAGTCTCCAGGGGTTAATGACCCCCCCACCCCCACATATACACTCTAGGAGCCCATGGCCTTGGAATGGTCACCACAGGGGCTTTTGAAGTTAAGCAGTTCAAGTTCAAGCCCGAGCTTTGCTTCTTCCTAGCTGAGAGGCTGCAGGTAACTTGCTGAACCTCTCTAGTCTCCGTTCCCTCATCTGTCAGGTCAGATAAGAAGGAGCCCTTCGGTCATGAGGTTTTGTGAGAACCACATGGACCTGGCACATGAGCCCTCAATAAATACTGGACACCGGCATCCACTTGTGTCTTTAGCTATTTGTTGAGACAGGCAATCCGGCATTTCAGGTGGGCCAGAATCTTTCTGCTATTAAAACTCTCATGTGGAGAACTACCTCATCCCCAAGTGACATAAGCTCATACAAAAAATATAAAGATGAACATTTATAAAATCATAATGCTGTTAAGTGTACCTATTTAAATGCACACTTACTGGGCCTTTGTCTAAGATCTTTATAAAGTGGATGACAAGCAGCATATATACGTTCCCTACGGATTGCTGGTGCAGCCTTCACTCTCGTGCGCACCACCTGTTTTCTGTGTGAACACCATAGGGAAGGCCCCGAGTAAAAGCTTTCTCAGAGCGCTGGAAATAGGGTCCTTACCAGCCCAGAGCTTGCTCAAGTCTGGAAGTCGCCTCACTGACCTTGACTTCTGATACCTCCCGTGCAGCGTCTCCTGCCTCCCCCAAACAGTCTTTGAAGCCACGCTCTTCTCTTCCCAGAAGGTCTTTGCAGGCCCGCACTCTGTTCTCCACAGAGGTTTCCATGCTGTTGTCACAAGCGCTGCTTTCGACCTGACACTCTCGGTGGCCATCAAGGGTATCCCAGTGTCCCACTATCTCCAAGGCAGCGACTGCTCATGGCCTTCTTGGCCAGCAGAGGGGAGGGAAGGTTTGAGAGATGTTCTCCACCACATTCCCATCAGCCAAACCTTATGCTTGGGGAGTCACAAAAGACTTGGTCAGAGGACATTTGAGCACTATTGTGCATTCAAACTAGTTCTTCAGCCTGACCAAAAAGTGGTCAAACTTAGCTCTGGCCTTTCTACTCACTCGCCCTCCATTTATAAGAACCACCTGGGCTTGGTGTGACCTCAGGAGGACCCTGGAGACTTCAATATATCATCAAATCATTTGTATTTGGTTTCAAACTTGGCATAACTTTCACTATCAATCAAGAACTCACTGAAAAGGGGGGAAAAATGTCTTTTATGAATAAACTTGAACTCTAGACCGAACTGCAGTGGTTTGAAGCAGCTGGGCATGAAGGGCAAGACTCCCTTCACGGGACGGTCACTCCCTCGCACGTCCTCCAAATGCACGGGAGAAAAGCTCCAGGAGGGCTTGTTCATTCAAACAGCCAGAAGGTCACTGCAGATGTGAGTACAAACTGAACACTGGAAAAAAATTGGGGGAAGGCTTGTGGATTTCTGGGGAAAATTCCAGGGGCAGGTTTCCCTTCGATAGTGACCATCTTCCTTTCCCCCTCCTTTGATCCGTTATCGTCCTCACCTCCCGTTGGGTAGACAGACGACTTGGTATCAAGTTCAGTGGAAGTCAACAGAACTGTACCAATGGCCACCAGTGTATGGCATCTTAATTATCATTGCTGTTTTATTTATGTAGTATGCTATATTTTTGTTCTATTTTGGTAACTGTATTTTAAAAACTCTCTATCAGATTTCCATTGATTTGGGAGTAATGCAGTTCTCCCAATACCATTTTCTACGTAGGATCAATAACTCCACAATCAATGTTTCTCTACTGAGCAGTGTTCTAAGAAACTTAACCTTGACATTTTGAAAAAAGATGATGCTGTACATGTGTTCATGACAAGGTGCCTTAAAATACTTTAGGTAAAATAAATGTGTGGCATTTCACTATGAACAACCTTACATATATTGTTGAGAAACCAGATAATGAAACACACGTTTAATTAAGAGAAGTGTAGACAATTAGAGGAATTGTTAGAAGTGGAAGAGTAATATATTCGGCAATCACCTGTTGCTAATTCAGAGTACCTGACTATATTGCCTGGAGACATTTCGATAGTTAATAAATAAGATTAGCAAGTGCAGGAGTTGTTTCAGCTTCTAAAAATTTTACAACATGTATTAAGTACTTACGCTGAAAGACCACCTTGTCAATTATTCCCATGCTAATAACCATTTGTTTTGCAAAACATTCACCAGGTTTGCATCATGAGTTTGGATTTTGAATTAAAAGGCATAATTTGAATTACAATTTTATTCTTACTGTAAGAAAGAGTGAATTATGTATAAAATATATTTTATATAGGAGAATGCAATTCTTACGTTTGGTTTTGAGGTGTGAGGTGTGATGTATGTACATTTATGAGGAATTAGGATTTGGATTATTCGTAGATTTTCATTTTAATGATCTTTGTGTAAAATTAGATAGAAAGGCAAGGCCCTCCACAGGCCATTCTTTACTAAACTAGGGGAGAGAGTAATTCTTGAGTCTCCGCTGACTACCACCTGTGCTGCCAGGCAATTCTCAATTAAAGAGCACAATGTAAAGTTGTGTTGCTATTGAGCAGTGCTTCTCAACCCTCCTAATGCCTCAAGCCTTCATACAGTGGATCACGACCCACAGGTTGAGCACTGCTGCTATGGAGACTTTGACAGCATTGAGAGCCATGCCCTTCTGTAAGGCTGTTCTAAGTATGCCACACACTTTAATTCATATAATCCTCTCCTCACCACCACCACCATCATCATTAGCATTCTCATCATCATCCTGTCATCATCATCTTTACCACCCTATTTTAAAAGTGAGGAAACTGGGCACGCTGAGTTTAAATAACTTGCCCACGATCAGCCAGCCAGCGTGACAGAGCTCAGTGCAAATCTGGGCACTCAGACTGCTGTTCTGGGCTCTTGAAGGCTGCTCCCCTGGACTGTCTCCAGGAAAGGCACACTGGTGTGGGCATCTCGGCTCCCGGTGCTTCCCGGGGCTGATGCACACCCCACAGCACAGGAGTTGGTAGGGGTGCCCACGTAGCACCACCCGCGGCCCCCTGTGGTGGGACTATCGGTCACCTGGAACATTTTACTTCCAGAGAAAGGCACCATCATTATTCACACGTAGAGATGTTTACGTTTAAAACAAAACAGGCAGCCTTGCCCTGCAATGCTGGGTGGGTATTTTGGGTAGTCTACTCTACGGGTGTTGTTTCCTGCCAAAAGAGACACTCGCTCATTGCCAGTGTTTGTTTCCATTTAAGCTTTGAAATTACAGGTTGCATTAGCCGCGAGACCATCCTGTACTGCAGGGTTTAGTTTTATTTTAAGCCGGCTAAAAATAGAGACTAAAATTGGTTTGGCCACAGTCTTTCCAAATTATTCCTTCTCCTCTTTTTCTTTGGTATTTAGTTTATTTTAGCATAAGAACAAGAACAGGGAGTGGCGGCGGCAGCGTCATTTCCTTCTCAATGGCAACACTGTTGCCTTCTCCTTTCTGTGTGAGCACGTGCACCTGTTTACTTTGTTTGGTTTTATTTAGGCAGACACTATGTTCTATATTCAGTTGTTACTGTTTTTATTTTCAAGGAGCTGTTTTATAATGCCCACACCACTCAGATGTCCCATTTCTTATTTCTTTTGTACTAAGAGGCAGACAATTAGTTCACAATCCTTTTGTCACAGTCTAAAATAGGGATTATAAAGTTCCTCAGTAAAATAAGGCTGACCAAGATCAGCCTAAAGAATAGTGGGACAGGCTCAGTGCCTGAAGCTAAGTGGTTAGGGCGCCAGCCACATACACTGCGGGGGGTGGCAGGTTCAAACCTGGCCCAGGCCTGCTAAACAATAACAACTACAACAATAAGACAGCTGGGCATTGTGGTGGGCACCTATAGTCCCAGCTACTTGGGAGGCTGAGGCAAGAGAATCACTTAAGCCCAAGAGTTTGAGTTTGCTATGAGCTGTGACATCATGGCACTCTGCCATGGGCGACATAGTAAAACTCTGTCTCAAAAAAAAAAAAAAAATGGAACTATTAAAGGTCACTACCAAAAGAGCATCTAAAGTTTGTAAGCTGTTGAGACCTTATTACATGTGTATTTCCAACTTGAAAATTTTCAGCTGACAAAATCTCTAATTCAGATTGTCAGTAACATTTATACCACTAAAATAATAATAATAGTAACTAAAGATTTAAGTGTGTTATAATCATTAATCTTTAATTTACTTAACCTTGCAGTAACCTTATGAGGAATTGTAATTTTCAAAATCACAGACTGGCTTTCCCAGGCTACGTTGCTAATGCCGAGAGATCACAGAGGAGTAAAAACATTCTTCATTATCATTTTTGTCATCATATCTATATTTTTACAACTATCCCAGCTGTTTTATTAGGAATGTAGTATACTACTGTTCTGTTTATAGACGAGGAAATGAACAAGTCCGTAGTTAAATCGCATTTTGGAAAATCAAAGACCTTCAGGTGGGTGCTGGACACCCAGGGTGCGCGGTTTCAACTCTTCCACACTTCTTTTCGCCAGAGGGGGCGCCAATGCTCTCAGGTGGGAAATAAAAACAAGGCCATTTTGGTGGGACCACACCTATGGAGCATATTGCTAAGGTACAAGTCAAATCTCTCAAGTATTGAACACAAATATCTTAACACGTGATTAAGTAAATGAGGTGAAAGCTATTGTTGATTAGTAGGATGTAAACACTCCAATTTGTGCAAATAATCAACACATTGAATCCCACAAAGGTATAATGATCTTCATGATCTATGTATATATATATATATATGACTTAATAAAAAAAAAAAAAAAGAAAGAAAAATGGTATGTTTGAAACCAGGAGATTAGCACACATCTTTTGACAACAAAGTAGCACTCCAAAAATTATTCTTACAACCCTATAGAAGAAATAAACAAAGTGAAGAATGTGGAAGTTTGTAAGCTCCACTGCCTTTTTGAAATACTATTTATGGAATTTAGAGATTATGAGTCATTTGGTGATATCCTCTTCCTGGAATGGAGAATTCCCCTGTATTGTTTAAGACTTAAAACAGAATCTTTTTCCTTACAGCATCAAGTCCAAGTCCTATGCAATGAAAATAAAGAGCAGCGATTTGGAACTTGCCTAATTTTTTAATGACTCCCGCTGTGTCATTCTATATTGTTTATATTTCTGAAACACCTGATGATCCATCACATGTAAGTTACCACCCAATACTCGGAATGCCCTTCCCTCATTGATCTTCCAGTGAAATTCTGGTTTTCATCTAAAACACTTACAATGCTATCTGCCACTGCCTTCCTTTCTCGATATTCTTCAGATGATGTTAAGCAGTTTTCTTCCTGAGCCACCTGTAAATTTTGTTCAGGTTTCACTGTCAGAGCAACTAATCACGTTTAGATAAACACTTTAAAAATTGCCTTTCTATTATCAATATCAGCATAAATTCATCATGTCACTCATACTGAGGAGAGCAGATAAAATTCCAGCCCCTCATTCCTGCTCTGGACGGTGTCACCTCTTGCCTATCCTTTAGCACAGACACTGTGTTCACACGTATGAAGTAAATTCACCCCTGAGTTTCATCCACACTGTTTCCTAAGGACTTGAGAATTTTATCTTATCTGAATATTTCTTTCATTCATTAAATCTCTTTTAAGTTTTCAATCACAGACTCACCTATTTTCTTTAGCTACATAACTATTTTATGTCTCTTGAATAAAATCCTTTGCCTTAATTTTGTCTCTCATAAATACCATTCTACATTTTACTCATCACTTGCCAGAAAAAAAATCTAAGGGATTAAACCAGGTTACCCATTTCTTCATGGTGCATCTTCGGATCGTGTGTCTCTCTGTGCGGTAGGAGAAGACAGAGTTGCTTTCAGTGATAATTAAACGTTTTGGTCAAATATGCCCTTTTATTTTTCTCACATTTCATTAGTCAAAATTAGTCACGTGATTTCACACATCTCTAAATGGCAGGAAAGGGCAGATATGTTGGCTGGGAGGAACAGCACTGGGTATCAGTGGGCAATAGTAGCATCTATAACAGTGCGTCTATCACAACAATATCCTCTCTCCTTTTGTGGTACACTTTTATATCTGCCTTGCAACTAAGTTTACTGTGATGATTTTATGTAGCAATTATGCATATTTTGGTCCTCATCTTGTTTACTATCTTGTCAATATTTAACAAGTTTAATTATCCTTTCTTAAATGTTTTTTTTTTTTTCTGCTATGGAATTGGATGTTTCTAGCCAGTTCTTTCCTCCAAGTTCTTTTTCAACTTACTGACTGGCATTTTCTCTGCATTCAGCCTTTTAATATGCATGATTCTCAAGGGACTGTTCTTACATCCCTCTTCCTTTTTTGCTTTGAAATGTCATTTACTGACATGCTTCTACTATTCGTGCATCCTTGATGCCTCATCTTTACACAGCCAGTTCTATTCTTTTGACTCCTGATCCCACATGTCTTGCATTAAATAATTTTTCTTTTTACATTACATGAATTTCCTACACGCTAGGAATTCATACTCGCTACACCTCGAAGTCAATGAATCTATTCAGAATCAGGTATTTTGTATGTTTCCTTTCCTTTAGTCAACACCTTATTGATGATGGGCAGATGCAGCAGGAGGTCCAGGGGTGTCCAATCTTTTTTATTCTCTCCTGCACATTGGAAGGGGAAGGGTTGTCTTGGGCGACACACTAAATGCACAAACACTAGAGAAAGATGATGAGCAAAATAAAAGTCCATGTGTACATGTTGTACTTTCCTGTACAGGTAACTAAAAACGATCTTCACAAAGTCACCCGGACGCCCTCGGGCCGCAGGCTGGACACCCCTGTAAGGAGTACAACATAATCTCTGTTCTCACAGTTTTACTTCTAGTTACCAAACAGAATATTAATTTAGGAAGCAGTTCTTTATCTTCTGTCAGACTCAAACCGTGCTACATACGAATATGTAAAAGTGTTTATGACATTTTGTTGTCCCTGTATGGACCATAATCAGCTTGGAAAGGCAGATAGAATAAACACTGTAACTCGATTAAACACAACAGGGAATGCAATGTATTGCTCACCTCATTCTGAGGTGGCAGGTTCAAACCCAGCCCTGGCCAAAAACTGCAAAAAAAAAAAAAAAAAATGAAATCGGCTCAGCGCCTGTGGCTCAATTGGCTAAGGCGCCAGCCATGTACACCTAAGGTGGTGGGTTCGAATCCCCAGCCCGGCCCGCCAAACAACAATGATGGCTGCAACCAAAAAATGGCCGGGCGTTGTGGCCGGCGCCTGTGGTCCCAGCTGCTTGGGAGGCAGAGGCAGGAGACTCGCTTGAGCTCAGGAGTTGGAGGTTGCTATGAGCTGTGATGCCATGGTACTCTACCCAGGGGGATAGCTTGAGGCTCCATCTCAAAAAAAAAAAAAAAATGAACTCAGCAGAGGAAAATAGTGGGCTTTTGTAGTAGTTTGCTAGGACTGCCCCCACGATATATCAAGGTAGGCTTAAATTACAGAACTTTATTTTTCCACAGTTCTGGAAACTAGAAATCCAAGGTCAAGGGGTCAGCAGGTTTGGATTCTTATACATCTGCTCTAAATCTTGTAGCTGGACTCTTCAGAGCTTCACACGGTCTTTCCCATAAGCTTGGCTGCCTCTAGTGTCTGCACATCTAAATTTCCCCTCTGGCTTGGCACCTGTTGCTCAAGTGGCTAAGGTGGCGGGTTCGAATCCAGTCTGGGCCCACCAAACAACAATGATGGCTGCAACCAAAAAAAAAAAAAAATAGCCAGGCATTGTGGCAGGTGCCTGTAGAACCAGCTACTTGGGAGGCTGCGGCAGGAGACTCACTTGAGCCCAGGAGTTGGAGATTGCTGTAAGCTGTGATGCCACAGCACTCTACCCACGGGGACAGGTTGAGGCTCTGTCTCAAAAATAAATAAATAAATAAATAAATAAATAAATAAATAAATAAATAAATAAATTTCCCCCTCTGAGAAGGACACCCCAGCCAGATTTGAAAGGCCTGCCTCATGGGGCCTGATTTTAACTTCTCTCCTCTTAATCGCCCTACTAGTCACATTCTAAAGCACCAGGGGTACACAGCATGAATGCAAAAAAACTGGAGGTGTGTGCATTTTAACCCATGGCAACTTTTTTCTAAGCTAGTCTAAATTTTAAAATGCCTCTGGCTCAGTGGGTAGGGCTCCAGCCCCATATACGGAGGATGGTGGGTTTGAACCCAACCCTGGCCAAATTGCAACAAAAGAACAAAAAATAGCCCGCTGTTGTGGCAGGAGCCTGTAGTCCCAGCTACTCAGGAGGCTGAGGCAAGAGAATCACCTAAGCCCAGGAGTTGGAGGTTGCTGTGAGCTGTGATGCCACAGCACTCTACCATGGGTGACAAAGTGAAACTTCATCTCTAAAAAACAAAACAAAACAAAACAAAAACAAAAACAAAAAACTTGTAAGTGATCTTCATATGTTCTCATTGTGCCTTCCAGACTGGTCAGCCACAGTAGACATAGTAAGTGATTATTGATTGAAATAATTAATGTTGATACACAAAGGGATTAAATAAGAAATTATCTCACCTAAATGTTTACACTGATGACATTGATTTTGTATAGCCTTTATTTTACTTGAGTATAATAAAAGAGAAATTTGCCTTATTACAAATATTTCCAATAGTTGTGGACCCTTTCAATACTTCTGCATGTATATGACATATGTGTTCAAACCTTTATTTATTTTCTTGGTTTTTAGGCAGATATTTAATGAATACCTGAGAATTCTTTTGTAGATCATTAAGATCCCCAATGGGACTGCAGACTAAAATTTTGGAATAGTGAAGATTTTATTTTTAAAACCATGTGGCTTTTGATTTTAAAACTTATGTAGACACAAAGTGTAGTTTGTATTATTCTCTGCTATATTTTACATTGGTATATTAATATATTAAAATTTCAACATTACATAATTTCAGAATAAAGATTCATCAGTACCATTGACCTTAATGGCTATGTGTGAATATTTGACATTTTAAGCAATTTTGTTTTAAAGAAATCTTTCTTATGTAAACTAAAATATAAATATTACTTGTGTATAAATTCTAATTATAAAAGATATAAATTATAAAGGTGCATTAAAACTTTCTCTGTCATTAAATTAGATAGGCTGGGAGCACTTATTAAATAGTCCCCCCCCCACGTTCATTAACAGAGTTAATAAGCAAAGAGATATTATGAGTGAAACGCTCTTCCAAGCGTTTTACAAATACCGCATATTTAAAACATCAGTGACAACACAGAAAGTGTGGTGTTATTGCATTTCCTGCTAACATTATTATATTTTTAACACGCAGAAACTGAAGTCCTTACAAGTCAATATGTTTTCCCAAAGTTGAGCCAAGATTCAGTTCACGCTAAGCCCTAAACGTTCCATTCTTACTAGTGCAAATCTCCTCACCAGCCTCACTATGTGGTTAACAAAAGACGATGTGTCTCAGGGAGGGGAGGGGGTCAGAGTCACCCGGTGAGGCTGTTAGGGCAGTGGCAGCCAGACCCTTGGCCCAAGACAATGAATGCCAGCTTTGACACTGCCAGGCCCCATGCGCCGCTGCGGTGGGACGGCTCTCCCCAACTCTCAGCCTCCGATTCAGCTTCTCTGAGATGAGTGAAAATCAGGGATGGGGTCTAAGTACCAACAGCTCTTAGTAACAGAGGAACAGGAAGACGGAATCCCATCCGAGCATGGTAGGGACGGCCTCTAGGCTCCAGCAGGAAAAGGAAGCCAAAGCCACCGGCACCCCCCACACGGTAGCTAGGATGACACCCACTGACTTGGGTACCTGGGGCACCTAGGCTGAGCAGAGGCCTCTTCCGACTCCCACCAGGCGGCAGAGCCTGGCAGATGGACGACTGCTGGCGGGTTAGGGGTGGGAAACTTGGTGGGCCAGGCGGCAGAGGATCCGTGCACCCCGGGAGGTGTCAGGGTCCTCTGCAATGGAGCACAACCCCGGCCGTGCAGGATTCAGACCGTGACTCAGTATGTCTTGGACATAAGTTCGGTGGGAGGCGGTTTTCCTATTTATTCTGTGTGTGGATGTCCAGCAAGGCGAGGGCCCTGACCTAGGCACTGCGCCCGGGCACTGTCTGCCCCAACCCCAGCCTTGCCAGGGACATCGTGTTGACCTGAGAAGGCTGTGGGTTGGGAGCTGAGCCTCCTCCCGCTGCCCTTAGTAAGGTGGACAGTCAGGTGTTTGGAGCTGAGGGGCAGGGCTGGGATGTCCTGTCTGTACGCAGAACCCCATCAAATGCCCCATGCCCAGGAGTGCGCAGGTACAGCCTGCTGTGTGCTAGGTAGCCACCCAGAACTACCACTACCTTCCCCGCCCTCACACGCCCCGTGGGCCTCCTTGGAAGCAGGCGCTGTCTTTTTGGTTATTGAGTGCCAGGAAAAGGCCTCCAGCCTCTACATCTTCAAGAAATGCCAAAGAGAGGGTGGGATGAAGAGCTGTGTATCAAAATGACTCCCATCTGCCTTTCTCCAAGGTGACCCCAAGGAACGGTGCTGTTTTCTTTGAAATATTTTCTTGGCTCGGCGCCTGTGGCTCAATCGGCTAAGGCGCCAGCCATGTACACTTAAGGTGGCAGGTTCGGATCCCCAACCCGGGCCCGCCAAACAACAATGATAGCTGCAACCAAAAAATGGCCGGGCGTTGTGGCGGGCGCCTGTGGTCCCAGCTACTTGGGAGGCTGAGGCAGGAGACTCGCCTGAGCCCAGGAGTTGGAGGTTGCTATGAGCCTTGATGCCATGGTACTCTACCCAGGGGTATAGCTTGAGGCTCCGTCTCAAAAAAAAAAAAAAAAAAAAGAAATATTTTCTTATCTCATTCCCTGCCCAAGGAAGGGCCCAGCCTCACCCTCCTGGGGTGACCCCATGTGACCCCATTTCTCTGCTGGGGAAACCCAAGTTCTGAACTGCTTTTTGCCACCCCTCAACTTTGATCAGTTTCTCTTAATGCTCCTGCCTCCAAAGCCTGCCCTGTGTTCCCTTCCTTTGAAAAAAAAAGAGAAAAAGATAATTATACCAGTCCAATAATAATTTTCAGAACTTGATCATGTAGTATCATATTGCACATGTTCCAATTTGAACCAGGAACTCAGGTGTTTTCTGACAAAATATAATCAAATATATGGGTCCCAAAAAGGAATACTCATTAGAATTTGTATAACCCAGTGCCCAGTGCATGTATGTACAGCACGAGTGATTTTCCTGTTCACATTAATCTCTTCCCCAAACCAGTAAGCACAATGTTCTCTTGGTCCATACAGAGAAACGTTCTCCTTCTAACCATACAAAGTCTTCTTGGGCACTTGGGTATAGTATCAATTCTCCTATCAATTCTAGAAGGGAAGAGAAGAGATCTGTATGGCTTTGAAAACAGTATTTCTCTGGATTTAGCTTCTTCTACTAATGTGATATGTCTATGTTTTTATCTTGCAATATGTTCCCAAAATTACTTCTTTTTTTTTTTTTTTTTTGAGACAGAGCCTCAAGCTATCCCCGTGGGTAGAGTGCCATGGCATCACAACTCACAGCAACCTCCAACTCCTGGGCTCAAGTGAGTCTCCTGCCTCTGCCTCCCAAGTAGCTGGGACCACAGGCACCTGCCACAATGCCTGGCCATTTTTTGGTTGCAGCCGTTATTGTCGGTTGGCGAGCCTGGACTCAATTCGAACCGGCCACCATAGGTGTATGTGGCTGGCTCTTTAGCCCTTGAGCCACAGGTGCCAAGCCCTAAAATTACTTCTGAATCCCCCAGGGTCACGTGTATGTATGTGAGTGTGAGTAGTTTCAACTGTGAGCAGTTTCAACTGCAGTGTACCCTTCCCTTTTCCATTTCCTACTTAAACTCTGATTCTCTGCCTTAGTGTCTACTGCTGTTATCACTTCCTAGAAGCATTGGGTAGGTCCACACCTTGCTGCAGCTGTGTGCGGCCAGTCCCAGAGGATTACCAGTGACGCACAACAGCAGTTCTGTTGTTGTGTCCCGTTGATGCTAGTGTCACACTGTGCAGACTCCTCCTACTGGATTGTTGATGCTGCGGGTATACACATAACATGGGTGTGTATTGGGTATACAGGTAAAATGGGTTTGAATTGGTTATATGCATAACATGGGTGTGGATTGGGTATACACTTAACACTGGTATGGATTGGGTATATGTGTAACATGGGTATGGATTGGGTATATGTATAACACTGGTGTGGATTGGGTATACGCGTAACACGGTGTGGATTGGGTATACACCTAACACGGGTGTGGATTCGTATATGCAAAACATGGGTGCAGATTGGGTATACACATAACACTGGTATGGATTGGGTATATGTGTAACACGGGTGTGGATTTACTACATGCACTTTCTATGTTCTCTAATGGAGCAAGAAAGGATCACTTAGACCCCCTGGGGTAATGCCCCCTCCCCCGTTTGTTATGCTTTACCCCCAATAGTGCTGTTTTGAACTCTCAATGCATCGAAGAAATTTTTGTGATGATAGAATTTACTTTTGTGCAGGCAGGTCTCTTTTTGAGGAAGTACAAATCTATGGTGTCCAGGCTGGAGTTCAGCCATACCAGGAGTTCTTTCTCTGCCCTCTCTCTGCTCGAGATACTGTTTTTAAAGCAGGTGTAGCTGCCTTTTAGTTTTTCCTTTTCCTGGAATGAGTTCCTCTTTAGGCAATTCCTCATATCCCATGCCAATTATGTTTGCAGAGATTTATTCCACAAGACGTACAGATATGGTATGAGATGACTGCATTCTGGGCAAACACAGCTGACAGTAGAAATTGCAAGCCTTATCATTAATGTCTAGACCGTGGCATGACCCACGTATTTTGTTAGAGTCCTCATGTTACAGCGTCCTAACTCTGAACTTCCCCTTTCATACCTAACACCCACAGGGATGTTCCTTACTCTGGAATCCATCCTACACCTGCTATTCTCCTCACCGTATTTTCCTTATATCCAAGTTTTGGAAATAAACCAATATTTTAAAGTTCTCATGGAATGATAACGTATCAAGTGCTTCTTTTTGTTTGTTTCTTATAGCAGAGGTTATATAGAACACCCTGTGCAAATGTTTGATTGTTTACATAATGATGTTTCAGACAATCCATAATTGGTTCATCAACCTTTTATAAAGTTTTTCAAAATGATTGACAAATATGATACCAATTTGTTATTTAACTATGCCATCAGCTAGCTGAGCTAACATTTACAGCAATACTCTGGGTCCCAAGACATATTTTATTAGAAAAAAATTGTTTATACTCTACCAAAAATTAAAATTTCAAGAAGTATAGGAAACATGTGCAGAATTTCCTCCTAGACCAATGTAATCGTTAAGTAGACATTGATTTATATTTAAACCATGATTTAAACAAATTTAGCCTCACATTCCATAAAATCTTTCAAAATTAAAAGTGTATACTTTTACATCACAGAGAAACCTGGCTGACATTTTTGGGGAGGGGGATAGCTTTAAATCTGTCACTTTCTCTGCCTCCTCTCCTAACTCACATCTTCCTTCCGTCTTGCTTGCTGGGCCCTCATTCATCACCGACACCACCGCCGTAACTGCAGCGCTATCCTTCTCTCTTAAATCACTGGCTGTCTCTGCCACTGTCACTGCCAGTGTTTGAAACAGGGAAAAAGAAAACCCAGAACAGCAGTTGCAATAGCACAAGCATCATAAATGTTCCCCAGGACTCCCATCACACAATCCATTTGTGCCAAGCCGAGGTACAGATCTCTTCACAATGCTGACTAGCAAATCATACAGCCGCGGTGATTGTAGACCAGATGACAGTTACCCGGCACATCTCACTGTTCAGAGGGAGAGAGATTGAGGGCTAACACCTTCTTAAAAGTAAATAAATTGGTGGCATCGTCCTTAAAACAAATCACCCAAAGGAGATAACTGTGGCAAAATTTATTAGAAAGGGTTTTAATTAGGTCAAAATTGGAGACTTTGAATATGACACATAACAGATTTTTTCCCCCACACAGACAGATATTCTTTCACGCAGAAATATTCTTCACATATTACATGTGTCACTGGCGTTTGGAAGAGTTAAGCAAAAGAAGACAAATGGGGAAGCTCAATTTTTCACCTCTAAGCATTCATTTTTCTTGTGATGTTTTAATTTAATAAATGTTGACTTTATGGTAACCCTGAACATAAAAGCACTTAATCAGTATTTGATTAATGAATGAAAAAAAACACAAATAAATTGAAAATACCAAAAAAAAAGACAATTTTTCTAAATCTTCTGGAAGCTTAAAGAAAATGAGAAAGATTTATAGTACTGTATATTTAGAAATAACTTTAGGATAAGGCCACAGGCCACAGTGTAAACCGTGTCTAGTAACCATCAGCTACACTATTTCCACTTGATATGACGTAGTGAAGTAAACAGGATGGCTGACTTTTTATGATGTTCCTTTATATACACACTACACCTTATAAAAATCACTTTAAAATTGTCAGTGCCCTCCTCTGATTCGTAGATGGATAAAGTTATGTTGTTTTGTTTTTTCTGCTTGTTTCAACAAAAGGAAAAACACACCGTGGAGGGCTGAGGTATGTCAGTAACAGGATAATAAAACACAGACAGAATTTGGCCTTTATAGGTGACTTGGGCAAAGATTCAAGGAAGTAAGGCTTTGCTTTCAAGTGAATGCTGTTAGAATCCAAAGAAAATTCTATGACTGAGCATCTTAATAGGGCTTATCTAGAAGGTGGGAGAAATGGAATACTTTAAAAGCCGTAATTTGGGAGCCCCATTCATTCACTCGTTAGCTAGACAGGAGAAGAACGTAGGGTCATTTTTGTGGTTTGGTCAATGTTGTTTGGTTTTGCTTTGTTTCTGTGTACAGAAATTAGTAATGAATGGACAAGTTTTCATCTTAATTCATGATGATCAGAGGGACCCCTGTGAAATTGTTTGTTGAACAGCTGTAAATGGCTAGCTGACAGAGGTATCAGAGACTGTTCTCTTTTGCAAAATTAATTAGGTTCCTGGCAATTTAAAAATATATTCTTGTAAGTCAAAACTAATGAAAATCAAATATAGGATGAAAAAAAAGCACAGAAACAAATGAGTATTTACTCTATGACTCTAGAAAGTTGATAAGCAGACAAATCAAAAGCATGATGTGCAAAGTCCGAATGGTGGATATTTTTGAGAGCAAGAGTTGTGACCCTTTTGTTAACGTCAATACTGCAAAATTTAATAGTGCACACGTGGCTTCTATCTGTGGTTTCACATGATCTATTTGTTGAGCACTCTCAATGTAGGAATGAGCTAGAACTTACCTAGGGATTGAATTGCTGCTTATTTATAATGTGGCACCAAGGGAATAGGGTGAGGGTGCCGTTCAAATAATTTAGCCACATATCTGCTTCTTAAGCATCTGCTTTGCTTTTGTTGTCTCTGGAATCACAGCACAAAGGGCAGGCACTGAGGAGAAGGAAAAGGGCTGAGTATGATGCGGTTGTGAGTGGAGAGGAATACACTGGGCCAGAGAGGACGGAAGGATTGACCCAGCCAGACCACTGCACTATGAAGATGCTTAGGAAGACTCACACACTATGTGCAAACCGAGATCTCCTCATTGCCCTTTTCTCCATGTTGCCCAGTCTCAGATCTTTCTTGATGCAACCAGTGGCAGAGTCCCCTAGAAGCCAAAGAAGTCCCTCTTTTCTTTGGAGTCAGAGCAACCCTACAAAGAGTGATTCCTCTTCTCTTCCCCGAGCTTGAGAATGGTGAGGCAAGTAATACTTAATGCCAGTGATGAATCTACTCACCTAATCACCTGTTGAATGGTCAGGGAGGATGTCCAGAGAGCCTAACGTTATCTAAAGAAGCATACCGCATCACTGGCTTGTTATAAACCCATCAATATAATAATAGCATTTTTCTTTCCTTTTTCTATAAAGTTAAAGGCATCTGGCTATTCAAGAGTTTAGAGAAATGGATTGGTGAGAGACTAAATCACACATGTAACAGTTGGAGCCCCAAATCCAAGTTATAGTGATGGTTGGACTGAGTATGTTATGGTTGTGAAATAAGAGGTCGTTTTCCTTTAGATATTCAGTGAGGCAGAACTACGGGCCAAGGAATTAGATGCAGCAGAACAAGATTCTGAGGATCCAGGCAGCGGGGGCCCAGAGAAGGTGTGCGGAGCACATGTGTCATACTACAGGAGACTGTTAAAAAGAAAAATGGTAACGAAAATTTAATACAGTGCATAATTTATTTAGATTACTAAATACTGTCATGTTATTTTTTACCCCCAATTTCTTGTATCTTTCTGGGTTCCTTAGCTTCTCCATGAAATTACAAGAGTTTGGTTAAATTTGTACTCTGTATCCAAACCGAGTTCCTCTACTTGCTTTATTCTGAATTTCATCATCTGCAAATGGGAATAAGGAGAAAAGTATCAGATAACGTGTGACATTTTTATTGTGAAGATTTAAAATGCATGTAGTAATAATAGTTCAGCCCTCCTAGGATCATTATAAGGGCAAAATACTATTGAATAATATTTTTCTCTTACCAACATCATTATCACCACTAACATTTAATCATCCTACTAATTATCACCTTTCTACATCCAGTATTTTTATTTGTTTATTTTTGACAGACTCTCGCTTGTCACCCTGGAGAGAGTGCTGTGTCATCATTATAGCACACAGCCACTGTTGAGCTGTTGAGCTCAAGCCTTACTCTTGGACCTTTCTCTTTTTTTTCTTTTTAAACAGAGTTGCATTTTGTCCCCATTGGTTGAGCTTTGGCCTCATGGCTCACAGCAACCTTAGAGTCAAGCAATCCTCTTGCCTCAGCCTACCAAGTAGCTGGGACAACAGGTGCCTACCATTATGCCTGGATACTTTCCTTTTAGAGATGGGGTCTTGCTCTTGCTGGCCTCAAACTCCTGAGCTTAAGCAATCCACGTGCCTCCCACTCCCAGAGTACTGGGATTACAGGCATGAGCCATCATGCCCAGCCAAAGCAACACTCTTGCCTCAGCCTGCAGGATAGCTGAGACTGCAGGCACCTGTCATGATGCCCAGCCAAGTTCTCTGTGGTGTCTGGCTCTAGTTCAATCTGGTCTTGAATTCCTGACCTCAAGTCATCCACCTGATTCAGTCTCTTGGAGGGCTAAGGATTGCTTACAGACCTCAACCACCATGCCCAGACTCAGTCTTGGCTTTGTCCCACAAGACTTTTTTTAATCCAACACAGAAGTAATCATTTAATAGGACAAAGTGGACACATTGCATGGCAGACTGAAATCATCCAAGGAATCCTAATTCACTTCAGGAAAAACAAAAATGTGTATCTGGAGTTTATCAGCTTCTTCACGATTGATTTGCAGGGCACTTCTTCAGATTCGTGTCCTCCCTCGTAACAATATACCTTCCGGCTGCTGTCCCCTAACCCTGCCATCTTTCTTTTTTCCTTTCTTCCCAGGACAGTTCTGCATACTGCTTGGAATGCTATCTCATACCTGCTAAAGCAGAACTGTCCTCCAAGGCTTTACCGGGATATCTGACCTTTTCAGGAAGCCTCCTGACTCCTGTTTCACACTTGCGGAGTAAGTTTGTGTTCCTCAGACTTGCATAGCAAGTCTGCATATATTTATGATTTAGTTTGACACCATATTTTGCAGATTCTCAACATAGACTTTATACAAAAAAAAAGAGAAAGAAACAGGTGTGCTCAGAGACCCAGACAAAATGAAAATGGAATAAAAAAGATACTAGTGTGTGACTGCAAAAGAATAAAGTTTTATAGCATTTCAAAATATGTTTGGAAAGATATGGAATAAACCTAAGTGTACATCAGCTGACTGGTGGATAAGGAAAATGTGATATGTATGTATACAGACAGACACACACCATGGATTACTACTCAGCTATCAAAACAAATGAAATATGTCTTCTGCATCAGCTTGTATGGAACTGGAGAATATTAGCCTAAATTATCCTAAGTGAGTTATTTTAGGAATGTACAAAAAGAAAAAGACACCACATTTTCTCACTGATAAGTAGGAGCTAACAACAGGTAGGCAAGGTCATGTGATAGTGTGAAGGGCAGTGAAGACACAGAAGGGGGGAGGGTGTGCGGGTCTGAAGGGGGATAAAGCACCTGTGGGGTCTAATGGACACCACTCTGGTATGGGCACCCTGAAAGCCCTGAATTTAGCCTTGTACAACTCTTTCATGTAACAAAATACACGTGCACTCCCTTAATATTTTGAAATAAAAGTAAGCATAAAAAATTACTGAATATAGTTATACAGGCTGTAATAATTTTCGCATTACTTTTCCTTATAAAATCATTACAATTAAATTGCATTATATTGTTTTTGACTATATCATTTACACATACATAGGTAATATTTTTTCTTGTTTATTTGTTTTTTTGTGATAGAGTCTCACTTTGTTGCCCTCAGTAGAGTGCCATGGCATCACAGCTCCTAGTAGCCTTAAACTCTTGGGTTTAAGTGATTCTCTTGCCTCAGCCTCCCAAGTAGCCGGGATTACAGGTGCCCATCATAACACCTGGTTATTCTTAGAGACAAGGTCTCACTCTGGCTCAGGCTGGTCTCAAACTGGTGAGCTCAGGCAGTCCACCTGCCTCAGTTTCACAGAGTGCTAGGATTATAGGCATGAGCCACTACCCTGGCTGGTAATAAGTTTTTATTTTCTTATTTATAATGTTTCCATTATATGACAGCAAGGAAATGTTATATGTCGTGTGTGTATATGTGTTTAAAATAAACTACCAAGTGTTTGTTTCAAAGAATGAAACAAATATAGTTATACATTGCATATATACTAAGTATATAACTACATATGTATAATGTATTTGTTATGTGGGAGAAACTTCCTCTTTGACCTGTGTGATACCTCACTCTCCAGATGTATTTTTAAGCATATCTGGCTGATATTGTAACTATTCCCCCATTTATACTTAAGTAAAGTGGCCATTTATTTTCTGAGGTTCTCTTTTATGGGATTTTTGACAATAAAAACACAATGAGAAACAGCAAGGTGAGCCACAAATGTGATCACAGACATGAGTGAGGTCTTACGAGTCAGTTGGGAAGGTGGCTTTCTTACTCTTCACAACTACTTCAAAGTCTTTTAAAGCTCTGTTGTCACTTGAAAGTAAATGATTTTACTTAGCAAAATAAAGATCTTTAAGGGGAAAAAATAGATGAATACATTGCAGCATTCTTTGTTCCACAGAAATAAACCTTTTTTTTTTTCTTTTAACTTTTAACTCTCAACCTATCCTTAACAATTCATCTTGTATCAAGTGTCAGAAATGATATAAATAGACTCATATTGACTATTTCCTTTTGAAGGAGAATGGAACCTCCGCTTGAGATAATGCACAATAGTTGATCTTCATTCATAATGATTTTGATATGTATTATTATTTCTCAGGGAAGTATTCTTGACCAAGAATATCTTACTTTTTTTTTTTTTTTGCACTTTTGGCTGGGGTCGGGCCCAAACCCGCCATCCCCAATATATGGGGCTGGTGCCCTACTCCTTCAGCCATAGATGCTGCCCAATAATATCTTACTTTTTTAAAGAAATGTCCTATAAACTCTATCTGCTTCAAACTCCTCATCCTTACAATCAGGAGATAAGCCCTTACTTCATTGAGTGCTTCGAGGCTTACGTGAGCAAATCATGTGACTAATTTAGGGCCGGGGGGGGGGGGGGTGGCTATGAGGTAGCATTGCAGAGAAGCACTATGCTGCACTAATGTTATGATACAGGGTAAACTTCTAGGAAGAGTTTAATAAGAGTCTGGGATTCCTATAGCCCATTACTGGAAGGAAATTGTGATCACGCTTATATTTGTATTGTAGCAAAATTATACTGTGAGTGGTAAGATATAGGAAAGAGATTAGTCCAAGATGCAAATGATCTCTGCATATGTGAGGTGATGTGTGTGAGATGAGCTTGGAGCATCACATACCCCCATCTGCAATTTCTACTCCAAGGACTCGTGCAGAAGCCCAGAAGCAGGAAGACAGATTTTTGACAGACAACAGGTGTGAAAATTGGAAGAAGAAAGAGTGGGAGGACTGAGTCCATTGGATACTTTTTCTTCCATTCCTGAGATACTTTACTAAGAAGAATATTTTCCAACTTCATCCATGTAAACATGAAGGAGGGTGGGTGGAGGGAGGATGATGGGATCACCCCTGTGGTTCATCCTATAAGGGTACATGCGAATCTCTCTAAACATAGAATATAAATGTCTTAACACAATAACTAAGAAAAAGACATGAAGGTTATGTTAACCAGTTGGATGAAAGTATTTAAATTGTATATAGAAACAGTACACTGTACCCCATGATAGTATTAATATACACTGCTATGATTTAATAAAAAACAAATAAATAAAAAGAGTGGGAGGAGTATTCAAAGCTTCAGCTGAGATTCGTGAAGGCAGAGAAGTGGCCTAGAAGGTGGACGACAGGAAAACTTAGGTGAGAAAAATTACCTTAACTGTTCCACAGTGATGGCCCGTTCTCCAGAAAAGCCTGTAAGGAAGCGGGAAATCCTTTGTGGCCATTTCTATGTTTCTTCCTGGTTCATCTAATAATAGATAATGATCGTGACATACACAACTGATCTAAATGGACCAACATGATTCTCTGTCCCAAAAATTTTAAACTATGGAAACAGAGGAAAAGCAATACTGTCAGAGCCACGTCACGATGCCATTCTGTTCCCAAACGTTACCTTGATGCTCAAATGTTGGTATAAACTCTGGTTCCTTCTTTGAGAAATCCTGGTGGTTCAACTGTCCCTTTAACTCCGAGAGATATCACAAATATCTTTGTATTACTTTAAAAAAATTTTTTAAAGCAATTCAATCTAGATTTTTCCTGATAAATGTTGATAAATAAAAATAAAACAAACAATAACAATAAAAAGAACTAATAAGAATCTCAGTATTAAAAAATGGTTGTTCAGCACTAAAAAGATATAAAAATTGCCTGAAATTTTTAATTAAAGCTTTACTTTTCAATCATATTTTTACTCTTACAGAAGTAAAATGTGATTTTATTTTAAAATTGATTTCAAACATTAAATTTTGGAATATCAATGTAGAAACTGTCTACAAGTATGGGAAATGTTGAAAAGCTTAGTATGTTATCATTACTTATAAAGAATTCACACAGCAACAGACCATTCTTAATACAGTCTCTGATTACAATGGAGGTTCAGTAAATAACTATTAATGACTTTATTGACTACAGTGATATTTCCATGCCTAATGTCAGATGTAGTTTGCCTTCATCACTTTCACTGTGGTTTTTGCATTTTCTTGGAAAAAAAAATAAATTATCCCTGCAAACTTTTTTTCTAAGTCATTCATAGTCATTTTTTCTTTGAAATCTCATGGTTTAGTTCATAAGTAGCTATCACAATGCTGATCCTCTGTGAGCCTAGAGAGGTGTGTAAATAACTGAAGCAGGGCAGGGATCATAGAAAAAACTGAAGAGAACTTGTATTGTCTGATGGGCTGCGAACACTCAAATCCAAACGTTCTCACGTCGGAATGCATACCCACGGTGGGGACACTACTGAGTTCAATTTCAATTTCCCTATCAGTGACTAATGTACTCGTACACTGATTGTTCAGACCAGAATAAAAGCATTTTGTGGTATGCAAGTATTATGAACATTTAAAAAGACAGGACATATAAACATTTGCATAAATTAAAGAAGCATAATTTAATGTCCAGATTTCTCTTTAATAATTATACTGCCAGTGAACAAACTTAGGACATATTAAGTGTTTTATTTATTTTTATTTTTTTATTAAATGATAGCTGTGTACATTAATGTAATCATGGGGTACAGTGTGGTGTTTTCATATATAATTTGAAATATTTTCATCAAACTGGTTAACACAGCCTTTATGTCATTTTCTTAGTTATTGTGTTAAGACATTTATATTCTACTTTTAGAAGGATTCACTTGTACCTTTGTAAGATAAACCATAGAGGTGATCCCTCCAATCCCCCTCCTTCCACCCATCCAACCCCCTCTCCTCCCCCATCCCCATATTCTTAGGCTATAATTAGGTTATAGCTTTCATATGAAAGCTATAAATTAGTTTCATAATAGGGCTGTGTACATTGGATACTTTTTCTTCCATTCTTGTGATACTTTGCTAAGAAGAACATTTTCCAGCTCCATCCAT
>CAUYQV010004057.1:0-18708 GCA_963574575.1 Galagoides demidoff
AATCCATATTCTGAATTTGACTTCTGACATTGCTGCCATTTGTCTATTCATGGTATCTTCAGTTGTATCTCTTTTGTCATTTCTTAGTGAGGAGGTTGATAATCTCCAGTTATTCATGTTGCCAGAGTTCTTCTGTTGGGTCTGCACCATGTTATTTTCCACCATTTGGTTATTAGAATTGGTAGGGTGAGATTTAATTGAGGTTCTCAGGCAGTAGAGATAGCCCCTTACCAAAGTGCGAGGCATTGTGATTGTAGCTTATCTCTTACAACCTTACACAGGCCACTTTTAGAGTTTTGGCTGGAGACTCTGAGGACCTACTTGGTGGGATAGCACAAGATAACTCTGTTTTGATATCAGTCAACCTCTACCCTATCCTAAGAAGCCACAGTGTTACATGTAAATCTCAACTGTGAAGAGATACAAATTGCTGTGGTGCCCAGTCCACACCCTTCAGTTCTTTTCCACTACAGAACTTCAAAAGTCAACCTCAGAATGTCCCTAAGTGGACAGCCCCAGACATAGTTTCCAATTAAATTGTCTCAGGCAATGCAAACCCTACTCAACAGAGAGGGGTTCAAAGGTCTCCAACAGCACAATTGGAGCCAGGGATCCACACTCCCACCCACCAGACTCAGTCCACACTGTTGTCCGCTTCTCTGCTCACAGGCCGAGTTGGAGCCAGGGGCCATGTCCCTGCTCATGGGTCTCAGTCCACACCCAGCTAGCCTTTGCTTGCCAGACCAGTTGGAGTCAAGGGGCCCACGCCCCCACCTGCCAGTCTCTGTCCACTGCCTGGCAAGCCTCTGTTTGTAGGCTCTGTTAGAGTCAGGGTAGTGCATCCCACCCACAGGTCTCAGTCCTCACCCAGTAAGCTTCTGCTCACCAGCCCCGCTGGAGAGAAGGAACTAAGCTATAGCCCTCAGGTCTTGGTTCACACCCAGCAAGCCACTGCTCAGGGGTTCTTTTGGATTCAGGGGACCATGCCCTTGCTCTTAGGTCTCAGTCCATGCCTAGCAAGCCTCTGCTTGCAGGCCCAACAGGGGCTGGGGACCAGCCCTGTCTGCTGAACTCAGTCCACATGGGGCAGCCATTCTCCCACTGTGGATGCTGTCAGAGCTGGGGCTTCTGCACCCTGTCCAGCCAGACACATCTCAAACCGAGGGTCTACACCACCACTAGCTGGGGATAGTCATAACCAGGGACTGCTCCTCCTCCCACTGTATCCCTTTCTTCCCACGCCCTCTTTCTTTCCTGTTAGGCATAGATTCTGTCATGATGGTTGGCAGTCCACACTACGCCCAGATCTCTCAGGACAGGACCCAACACTCGGTGCTCTGCAGGGGGCAGAACTTCAGACTGCTATGCAAGGGAGAAGGGTGGACTGGGAGTTTGGACTTTTGGGGGAAAATATCTGTTTAATTTTATGCCTGGCAGGGTAGTATCTAGGTTCATAAGTGGGACATCCCTGGAGAAAGAGACCTGGAGTTTAGCAGCTCTCTCTAGTGAGGTAAAATGAGAGGTCTTTTGTTACCTGCTTGTTTGCAGATCACCTGTGGCAGGCCTCTTGCTTGTGGGAAGGAGACTTGATAGGCTTTGTACCTATAATTTGTTTTCTTGAATGCTCTTCCTTGGAGTTACAGCTCACTGAACTTCTTTCTTCACTCAGTTCCCCACGTTTGGCTTCATAGAATCCAATTCCATCCAGTTTTTCTTCCTCTGCTCAGGAGCCTCTGCCAAGGTTTTCTACCAGTCGGCCATCTTCCCAGAATTACCTGTCCAATTATTCTTTTTATTGTAAATTATGTTTTTTGTGAATATAAAATGACAACTGCTCTTGCATTTGTCCAGTATTCAGTATCATCTGATAGTACTTTTAGAGTTATGCTTTATGTTTGTGTACATTCATATAGTATTTCTTCACTTATTCTTTACATTTTTGTGTCAATTTGTTTTAAGGTATATTTGATTTTAAAAAGTTAGATTTTATTATTTGATTCAATCTAAGAATCTGTGAATGGGAATTTTAGCACATTTATGTGTTTTTGTTAAAAGATATTTTTATATACATTTTTTGTCATCTAATTTCATTAATTTTCTTTTTATACTTTCTTCTTATCTTTAAGGGGGTCATTTTCTCTGTGGTATAGAGTCTCTTTCCTTTTTTTTTTTTTTGCTTGTACAAAGGTCTTTGTTGGTGGGGGAGGGAGGCTTCAGAGTAGAGATAGAGATAAGAGACAAGGAGGAGAGATAAGAGAAGAGAAAAGAGGAGAGAAAAGAGGGGCGAGAGATAAGGAGAGAGTAGGGAATAGAAGAGAGAAAGAGAGAGCAGAGAAGAAAGGTGGGGAGAGGGGGAGAGAGCGAGTCTCTTTCCTTTTAACTTCCCAGTGCTTTGGGGCATACATATTCTATTTTAAATTCCATAAATTGTCTAGCATTTTCTAGCCTATTTTGTCTACATTTTAGAGAAGAAAGTAAAACATTATCTTTTGAATCTTCTAAAGTAAAGGAATTTCCTACTCCTTAACTCATCTTTTATTTCTCATGTCCATTCTCTAATCTTATATATTAACCTGAATATTATTTCAGGTTTTGATCTACATTTTCATTGTAAAATAGTTTTACACTATATATATCTCCTAAATAATAATAAACATTAATTAATTGAATTAGTGTTGATCTATTAATTAAAACAATTATGCAGAGCCAGTATCAAGGACCAGGAGTCTATGAAGAAAAAATACCCTGTTCCTGATTGTATTCTGAACTTTGTAATGTAGTGGATAATAGAGACAAGTAAGCAGATGATCATGGTATTTCAACCAGTGTCCCCAGCACTGTGATTGAGGAATGCTATAACAATGCCATAGGGGCATTTAGGAGGGAACCTAACCTGCTTTAGGTGGATCAAACAGGGTATTCCTAATACTCATAACTTTTCATTAGAATTCAAGATGATGTCACACTTTTAAAGTTCTTAATAAAGTATCACAAGAATGGAAAAGCAATTATCCAATATATTCGATACTAATTTGAAGCCAGTAGATGATCTGATGCATGCTCACATAGGAGAAAACTCATTTCAATTCAATTATGCCTCAGTTGGGGTGAGGCATAATGAAGAAAGGGGAAAGGGGCTGGGGTACTGAATGGGCACAGGGTGGGAATGTTTGGCACACCTTTTGTGTGTGGGTCATAACCACAAGAGGGACTCTACCCTCCAAAATCAAATATTTTAACCTGGTTGTTTGCACCCTCACATTAACTTGAAAAATTTACTTTTCAGTTCAAAAAAAAAGTTTCTTTACTTAACAAAAGAGTCCTCCAGATTTCTTCTGACTTCTTTGTTGTCAAGGAAATCTACAGAAATGAAGAAAGGTCTTGGAACATTTTATGAGGCTCTATAAAGTGCTTTACATTTGTTGTACCTTTTAACTCTAATAATAACTCTTTATAAGAGGTACTTTTTCCCATTTCACAGGTGAAAAAACTGAGATTCAGGAGGAAATGATTCCCATCCCACACTGACCAGCCTCAGAGTCCTTGATGTTTCTACCATAGGATGCTAAAACTGAGAGTCTAAGGCTTGGAAGGTTCCTATTTTTGGAAGGTAGTACTCCCTAGTTTGCTGCATCAATTATGGTGCAGGAAGTAAGTCCTGTCCTCCTGGGAGGTGTGTGTGTGTATGTGTGAAGTGGAGATGGTAACAAGATTCTTCTTTTTTCTATTGCATGTGTCTTAATGACTTTACTACAAACAATATAGGTTGTTGCTTTTTATAAAACTTGGAATTTCCCATCATGCTAAGAACTGAAGGAAGAATTTCATCCCCCTTGTCACAGAGAGATCATTCACTGGATCATTCAACCAACATTCGTTTTAAGTCCCTACCTCTTTGGAATAATTTTCTTATTTGTTTCATTCTCAGATGCAGGGAAAAAATATTTTTTTGAGACCCTTCACTGTGACTTCTGAGGGGGAGACCATTCGTGGTATGCACCATTGCTGTCTACCTCTGGTAGGAATGGAAATGGGCCACAACAGAAACCTTCCCTTCTAGTGGCACAATGAGCTGACTGACTTCTGTTCTCCCCTTCCCCCTTGAAAGTTCCCTGTGTGTTGCCACAGAAAATGGCCTGCTGGTTCATTTCTTTGTCTTGCAGAAGAGCTGATTTTAACCCTGCATGGATACTCCCCCTTTTCTGCTGTTGTTCTTATTAACCTGCCGGTTTGTGGTAATTAATTCTAATAAGACTAGCAGGGATTTCACCTTCACTCCTTTGATAAACATCACCATGGGAGTAAGCATTGTGTATTTTTCTCTCTCTTCTTTCTCTGTTTCCCTGTTTGTCACCATAGATCACTGCCTTTGCCCAGAGTTGATAGGCAGCTATAGTGTCCTAGGAAGAACATGGGCCTTCTACTTCCCTAGACCCTTGTTCAAAGAGGCTTTCTAAGAGAATTGGCCTTTGAGCTTAGATTAGATCCTATGGATAAATCAATAAGGCAAAATGGCTGGGGAGTGGGGTGGGCAGTGCAAGGCAGCAGGCAGGGGAGCAGGGAAGGGCAAGTCAGACCCAGGCATTTCCTGCCCCACAGGGTTGTTGTGGAGATTCATGAGAAATCGGAGATGCTATTATCAGTGGGGAGTTCCCTGACTAGCTACATGTCCACTGCAGTGAGGGCTCCTGTGCCTGGCATCTGTGCATCTGGAGGAGGGATGCAATTGGCATGGAATTTTACCACTAGACCTCTGAAATGATAAGGCCTTCCTCTTGGAGAGATCATTCATGTATTCACTTGTTCATTCAACAAACCTTCATCAGGTACCTATCATGTGCCTTCCAGGGTCAGGCCTGGCTGTGACTAAACTCGGCTTCCAGTCCTCAGAGGCATGAGACTCAGCTGTGTGGCAGTTTACTTCACAAGACACTGACGTCTTTACCTACAGGCAGGGGAGACTTGTTGATCAGAAGTGAGAATTTTCACTTCCTCTTACCAAGAGCCTTGTGGTGAAGCAGTCACTGGGGCAGTCCCGAAGGAGCGGGATGCCCAGGTGGGTCCCGCCTTGGCATGCTGGGGTAGATTTCCATCACTACCCAGACAAGTGGATCACATGGCTGCTCTTCAGAGGATGCACCCTGTGGAGGGAGGGCAAGACACAGGGCCTGCTTGGAATGGCCAGGGAGGCAGCACTCTTAGATACATGTGTAAATCTTACTCCATGCTAGTCCCGCCACTAGCATGTCTCTGTCCACAGAGGGCAAATACCTTGTCTCTGTACCTTCGTTTATCAAGTATAGACACTTTCAAATCTGTTTTCTCATTTGAATGATTATAGTAGCCATTTAAGGGACAATGAAGCAGATATTGAGATGTTAGGTGATGTGTGGATGGTCTGCACAGCTGGAAAGCAACAGAGATGGGACTGAAGAGCCAGGTTTCTGACTACCAGCCTTATCTTTTTGGCCACTTGAAGTTTGGGGGCTTCCTACATCCTGAGGATGCTTTTATTCATTCCCGTGTCCTGCGTCCCAGGCACCACATTTGGCTCTGAGGACACAGCCAGACTTCAGATAGATGGTCCAGGCCGTGTAAGGGTTGACTCTCACAAACAACCACACAATACAAACAATAGGCTCTGTGCTGTGAGGATGGGGGCGCTCACTGCTGGGGGGCTGTGCAGGTGAGGAGTGAAAAGAGCAGCTGCCAGCTGGGTGATAGCAGGGCTGAGCTCCCCTAATCACTGCACAGAAGCACAGTTCCTTCTGGGGGACAGGTCTCCCTTCACTTCAGCATTTCCTCAAAGCCACACCACCCCTATGGGGCAGAGGCTGCCCATGCTGCCACAGCTACTCTGGACAGGCCCCCTCAAGGCCGCCCCCTTGGGTCTCTATCCTGCTGGAATATGCTGTTCCTAAAGAGGGTCCAGGACTTCAGGACCTGGCCCTGGGCAGGGTACTTAATCATTCTGAGTCCCTGCATCCTACATGAAAGGTGGCAAAATGTTACTGGCACCTCATGTGACTGAACGAGGTAAGACCTATCCAAGGCTGAGCTCAGAGGCTGGTGTAGAGACACCCCTCAGATGAGATAAAACATTCATGAGTGATCCCAAGACCCTCTCAGGGAGCTTGTGAAACAAGTGGCTTTCCAGGCCCATTCTTAAAGATCCTGACTTAGTGATGATGCTAGTGAAGAATTCTCAGGGCCTTACCATGTCCCAGGGGGGCATCACACAGCATCTCACACTTTTGCCAGGCAGCACTTATCACCCTGGTACTTGGGTAATTATTTGTTTGACATCTGCTTTCTCCATTTGGCCATCGGTTCCACGAGGGCACGGCTATGTCTGCTTAACTTGGGGCTGTGCATAGGATGTGTGCTCAAAGCATATGTGTTGAACAAATGAGTCACCAGGAGGTCAGGGGCTCTTCAGAACTTGGCTGAAAGTGACTGAGAGGCAGCTAGGAGGCATGTGATGTGATGCTTCTGCGAGGTTTGCTTCCAGGGATCTGCTACAAGTTCCTGAAAAAGAATTATGCAGAGCTCTACAGCCAGGGCAGGGGAAAACCTGGGACCAAGGAAGCCAAACCCCTTCCAAGAATGTATTTTTGCAAGTTGGTTTCAGAACAACAAAGTCTATCCCAAGAAAGAGAAACTTATTTCTTGGTAGAAGTACGAGGTACACTCCTGGTACTTCTTACACGGTGATGACCAGGGCTAGAAGGAAACTTAGCCCACAGAGGCAGAACAGCTCACCCACAGTCACACAAGCAAGCTGTGGCCCGCACCCAGATCTCCTGGCTTCCAGACCAATTCTCATTTCATTACAACAGGCTGCATTTTGATTTGGGGCCACTGTTGGAGGTGAAAAGAAATCATTAGAAAATGAATGTTTCCTGAAATATCACCTGCAATTTATTGCACTCAGAATTTCACACTGATAAATAACCTCTTTCTCATTAACATGCAGGCTTCCTACAATTAGCGCTCTCATTTGCACTGTGTAAACAGCTTCTAACTGTGCCTTTTACCTCTTTGTTCAAACAAAGATTTCTGTTAGCAAAGAAACAAGAAGGAAATTAGTAGCAGGTGAGAGCTTATTTTTAATTATATTGAGATTGACTGTTGTTCTCCAAATCTTCTCTAATTCCCCCAAGATATTTATTTGCAGACCCAAGTTTTCCATCTATTAAAGCAGCAGTCATCTCTGATCTTTATTTACTAAATGAAAACACAAATGGCAGCAGTAGATTTCTGGCTTGGTGCCAAGAGAGGCGGCGTGGGGGTGGGGGGAATGGTGCTGGATGAAGCTTGGATCTGGGAAGCCCAGCAATCAAAGTCAAATAGGAAGCACACAAGATGCTGAATAGCTAGGGTTTGGGCATGTGATGAGCTCAGAATCCCCAAATCAAGGTTCTCTCCTGACAGCTCCCAACTTCTATCACCTGCAGTGAAGTTTATGTTCTTCGGAAGAAGGCTTTTCGTTTGTCTCCAATGATGAGGAACTTTATGTCTGTCAGTGAGGAAGAGACCTCCTCGTAACATCTTTTGGTCAGACATTTCAAAGATTATCTCTCGCAATTTTTCACCAAGGGCAAGAATCCCTTTTGAATCCTCTGACAACTGATACTCCAGCAGCTCACCATTTCACTTGTTAGTGTCCTCCTTTCTGAAGTTTGTCTTCCCCTGAATTGACATCTTGTCTCCAACAACCTTTCACATGTAGGAAGAGTCACATTGTAGGAAACTGGTCCCTCTTTTACATGACAATTCTATGTCATTATACACATCTGAAGAGAAGGCCATGTCCCCTGAGCCTGCTTCAGTCTCTATGTGCCAAGTTCTATTAGCTATTTTTAATGGGACATGG
Source organism: Galagoides demidoff (assembly GCA_963574575.1). NCBI lineage: Eukaryota > Metazoa > Chordata > Mammalia > Primates > Galagidae > Galagoides > Galagoides demidoff. The sequence goes on from CAUYQV010004057.1 coordinate 7,877, forward strand.
TTTCCAGGGCCCTTATTACTCTGGTTGGCTTTTGTTGGACATACTGTAGGTCTTAAAGCCCTGCCCCAATGAGCTGTCAAGACTTGAAAACAATAATACCACAAGCATTTTCCGATCAGTGCAAAGTCAAAATAAACCTAACACCATCTTCTTCCCAGCTGGGGACCACCCTGCACCAGCCCCCGTCCCACCCCCATTCTCTTGCAAGTTTTCCTCTGTTTGAGAAGCACACTAGAATATTCTAGATTTCTTTGTTAAACCTACCAGTTTTCTGTAGGAACAGGAAGGACCTCTTAGATAATGGACTGGTTATCACATTTGAATATACAGTGTATCTCAAAAGTCACCCTTAAAATAGCCATACATAAGGAAAATGGGAAATTTTAGCTAAATGTACTTTTACTTACAAAACATTTATCATAAAATTTTACAGAGATGGCCAACACATAGAGAATATTTTGCAACTATTTTGTAATAATTTTTTTTTGTAAATAAAGGAATGTTTAGCTAAAACTTCCCTGGCCATCACCGTGTATGGCTATGGTACTTTAGGGGTGACTTTGGGGGCACTGTGTATCTTATTTTGTATTCCTAGGCTATTTTTATTAGTTGTCAAATAATTTTCATTCTATAAAACTTCCATTTTACAGAGAAGCACTTTCACAAACTGCACGAGAAAGGTAAGGTGAATCCCATTTCACAAATGAGGAAACCAGGCCTACCCAGGTAATGGCTTATGCACTTACAGAGTTGGGAGTCAAACTCTAATTCTCTGGCTGAAGGTCCGGCCTGGTTTCACTATCCCACAGCTGTCTCTCCTTAGCAGGTAATTAGGTTGAGAGGAAAAACTTAGTTTCTGAGTCAACAGAAGAAGGCCTGGGTTCTTCCACTCTGTCAAGTTTAGCATCCCTCTGGGTCCTTCATCTTCTGTTCCTTGTCCGGTGAGGCAGGTTGAAGGGAGCCCCATCATTGGTTTGAAGCTGCAAAATGAAAGATTCACTCATATTTATAAGCTGAACGGAGAAGGTGACTCTTTGAAATTTAAGGTGAGTTTGAATGTGAATTACTTACATTATACTGATTTATGTTTTATGCTCTGACTACTTCTAGTGACTTCAATTAGAAGTTACATTTTTAAAAAATGCTTAAGGACTTGATAATAGAAAGGGAAAGGGAACTGTACCTAGAAATCTAGGCTGGGAAGAGTTACTATCATCTTTTGGTTTCCTGGTGTCCAAGGCAAGAATAGAAACACAAATAGGTTACCTAACTCTCCTTTCCTCATAAAAGGAAGCAAACAATCACCAGCACCACCTAGGATCTGTCACTTTCGTTATTATGCAACCATTCTGAACAGCATAGTGATCCAGCTTCAATCACAACTCCTAAATTGTTGGAGATTCCACTCAGGAGTTCTGGGGTGTGTTATGAGAATCTGCAGTTTAAAACTGCTCCCAGATGCTTCCATGATCAACCATGTGAGAGACCTACTACCTTAAAAAAGCACCTGGGGATGCTTGTCAGAAAGGCAGATCTCTGCCTCAGAGGTCCATGTGCCCAGGATTAGTCTGGCTGGGAGTTTGATCAGAGCAGCAGCTCGTTCGCTGATAATTGGAGCTCTCGGGTGAGGTCTAGAAGGCAGCAGATGTTCTTTACAAGGGCAAGGGTGCAGCAACAGCAGCAATGATGTTTTCATCTGATGGAGACTTGCACTTATACTCTCACCAAGACCGAGGGTCACTTGTCCTTTTCATGGGCCAGTAGGAATGGCCCAAACTTCTTTTCTTCGGGTCATAGTTTTAGTTCTGATCAGTTGCTGAAGGCATTTTCAGCTCAAGGGATGGACCTCACAAGGCAAAAGAGAAACCCTTTGTGCAGGAAGATTTTGAAAGGTCTTGTCAATCATCTGGCTGTTGACAGAAGAGGCTGAATGTGGCTTTGGTGTGGTGTTTGAGTCTGTGTAATATTGCAGTTACATGGTCCCTCCGTACAACTCAACACACCTCTGCATAACTTGATAAATTCACCGTTAAAGAGTTATTGAATATTGTGCATCTGAATGCTGAAAAGTGTCTGCACGTTAGAATTAATGTCAGTCTGAGACATGATAAATACGACTCTAGTGGCTCCTCTGAGAAGCTTCGCTAGGGTACCATTTTATTGTCTGCTGTCTCAAAGGCTTAAATCTCTTTTTCTGCCTTCAGTTCATAGGATGAAAACATGTGAAATCACTGGGATTTATATAGGCAGATTTGGCAGCTCTTTCATTTTTTTTTACTTGGACTGTCAGATATAAATCAACGTTCCAGCGCTCTTTCCAAGAATGTGTTAGAATGTGCATGTGTTTGGGGAGCAGACATGGTATTTCTATTATAATTTTGTTTGTTAGGTGCGATCTGAATTGTTTGGCTTTGTTTTATAACATTCACAATTTGTGGTTATTTAATTGGTTCTCCTCTGTTATCCCTACCAGTGACTGTCAGGTTCTTTTTTTGCCTCTGTGTCTTTCATCCTGCCCAGAATCCCCCTCCACACCCCCTACCCGCACCCATCTTTTAAGACCTTACTTTTAGTACCATGTTCTCGATAAAGCCTTTTCTGATATTTCTACTTCATATCAATCTTTCCTTAAACTTCTTAAAAATATGTTGCTAGGACCTTCTTCTTAACACTTTTCTTTTATATGTTTTCTAGTTATTAACATCTGCACTATTCAGTGTAGAGCTTTATGTGAAATGGCTCTGTAGGCCAACGGTTTCCCAGGTGTATCTTACTCTCCCAAATAGATTAGGAGCGTAAGGTGGACACGGTCCATGCTGTGTGTTACCTTTTTTACACCACTGCCTCCTGATGGTGTATGCCCAGGGCCAGGCATGTGTGGATGTTCAGGGTGTGACTGACTGTTTTACTCCCTCACTGCCACTATCTGTGAAGATTTCTATTTGCAAAAATCAATTTAAGAACCTGCCCGTATCATTTGATCAAATACTCCTTGAAGGCAAGAACCATGTCCCGGTTATTGCTGCATCCCCAATGCTTTCAACAGTTGTCGAATTAATTTATGGAATGACTTCTTTTATTTAAACCTGATCTCATCTGAGTTCATCTCACATGGATTTTATCTGTAGAATTGAAAAGCAAGTTTTCTCTTTCTTTCTTTTTTTTTTTGACACAGGGTCTTACTCCTTCTCCCCACTCTAGAGTTATGGTATCATCATAGCTCACAGCAACCTCAAACTGTGGGTTCAAGTGATCCTCCCACCTCCCAGGTAGCTGGGACCACTTGTGTGCACCACTCCTCCGAGCTGATTTTTCTATTTTTGGTAGAGATGAGGTGTTGCTCTTGCTCAGGCTGGTCTTGAACTGTAGCCCTCAAGCAGTTGTCCCACCTCAGCCTCCCAGGCTGCTGGAATTACAGGCATGAGCCACTGTGCCTCACGTAAGCAAGGTATTTATTTCTGGCCAGAGAGAAGATTCTGGAGTTTGAGATGACTTGAGGTCTGTTATTTTCTTTCCACTTTCTAATCCCATTCTGCCTCCCTGTTCCATCTCAAATGACCACAGCCAAAGTGACTACAGGAAAAGCTCTGATTCTATGTCCTTGTGGGGACAGTATCTTCTTTCCTGAAGAAAATTCCAGTAAGTCGTTTGTATTTTTAGGTATGTAGTCATTCAGACTTGCCTTTACCCCTGACACATTTTAAATCCTTTCATGTCATCCCAGTACTCAGAGCCTAAAAAATCCCAGCCTACAAAAATCGGATCTTCTAGACAAGGTAAAATCAAATCCTTATTAATAGTATCTTCGTTATGGAGGGAGAAGACTAAAGCAATAAGAACAGAGAAAACCATTATGTAAATATCTTGCCTTTCAATGTTGGGGTAGAGAGAGGAACAGGAACAAACATACTTAAAAACCTTCCACTCTTAGATTTTCTTATTAGACATGTCAGTTTATTACAAGGAAATATGGGAATGTCCCTTTATCAACCACCTAGTCACCAGCTTCAGCACCAGTCATAAGAAGCAGTTCAAGAGAACTGGTGAGGTCTGACAACCCTCCTTTTTCTGTTTACTTGGCTCATTTTGCTTTCTAACAAAGAGGAGTTCACTGGGTCAGCTTGGCCAGACTACCTCAGTATGGAGCTGCCTTTTGGGTCGTCTTTATGGGTCCAGCTCATGGAAAGGCTCTGGTCTTCTCTCCGATCAACTGTGATGAGGGAGAAGTACTGCTTTCCCTTCAAGTGCATTGGAAGGGGAATGGCAAGAGAAAACAGGACTGTTGTTTGGGGGTACTTCCTTTGGAAGGAGTTTGGCAGAAGCTTGAGGCTTCACGGGTTGTCTTTCCATCTATGCAGTTCAAGACCTCCCTCTAGGTTTGGGGGCAAAAATGGCAGGGCTAGGACTAGCAGAAGGAAGGAGGATCAATGGCCCATGTATGAGGAGGAGGCCAGGGAAGACTTAGGCAGGGTTTCTTGCAATTGCCCTTGGAGTTAAGGAATGGGTTTTGGATAGGTTGACCAGAAACTGGGAGGATGTATTCTCTTTATCAGTAAGCAATCCTATTCCACGTTTCTCACCATGTAGGGTTGATTCAGAGATCAAAGAACTAGAGTTTATTGGAATGTTATATTTCTGTCTGTTAATGTGTGTCACTGACCTACTCCCTATGAGAATTTAAACCAGTTGACATTAGTGGCAAGCATTAATAGAGGGCTCAGAACCATGACCCATAGATACTGTTAAAACTCTTCTTTGTTTTCAAACACTTCAAGACTGTTGTGGAGAAGGAGAGTTAGATTACTCCATAATACCTAAGAAGGCATAACAAGAACCAGTAGATAGTAGAGGCAGGGAGGCAGAGTTGGGCTCAATAAAAGGAATCACCTATAATTAAATCTGTTCCAAGATGACCTCACTGACTCAAGGAACACATAGTTGCCCATTTCTAGAAGTGTTTGGATAAAGAGTAGTTGCTACTAATTGGGGTATTGGGGAGGAAATTCTTTTTAAAGAGTAACAATATAACAGATTGAGTGTTCTACTTTGTCTTTGGTTTCTACTTCAAAGAATTAATAAATGGTGGTGACAAGAGCAGGAATAGACTTTCCTCCTTGCAAAGCCTCAGTTTCTTTCTTTTCATAATGGAAAGGCTGGGCTGGGGCCCTTAAGATGGGGTGGGCTCTGGCATTCTGTGCTAATGCTAACATTCCTGGCAACTTACCATTCTAGTTTTGTGCTCGTGTTGCTGAGAGCATATCCAGGTAGTGTGTCAGGTTCTTTGAGTGCCTTAATTCGTGTCCTTAGGGAGAGGAGAGGGAGAAAGTTCAGCCTTGGTTCCCATAACCTCATGTGCCATGTATTAAAACCTTGGAGATTTTCTTGGCTGCCTGCCAATTCTCTTGGCCATTTCAAACCCCAGTCTTGTCTGTGTTCCCTGGGGCTGGCTGTGAAACCCCAGGAGATATAGCTGTCGAGCACAAGGAAGCTAAGGGCTTTCAAAACACAATTGAGAACTGGTTATGTTCTAACCAGTGTTGGGGATTTGACTCTGATCATTTGTCCATGTTCCTAAATCAGAACTTACAGGAATTCCCTTTCCTAGTCCTAGGGGCAAGAGGTAGAAATGGATGAAAGAGAAAGTATACTATGTAACCTTAAAATCTCAGCACTGGTGAACAACTAGGGCACATGTACACTTATTAATTTTTTTTTTCTTAAGGATTCCCAAAAGTCACCAACAGAATGGAGGATGAGGGAGAGATACATTCCTCCTTTGCTCATTTGTTTTATCAATATTTGGGAGCTGACCATGTGTAAATCATTGTCATAAGCCCTGGATCAGGGCTGCTGTAACAAAATAGCACAGACTGGGTGGCTCACGCAATAGAAATGCGTTCTCACAGTTCTAGAAGTCGAAGATCAAGTGTGAGCAGGTTTTGTTTCTCTCAGAGGTCTCTCTCTGGGGTTTGAAGATGCCACCTTCCTCCTGTGTCCTTACAAGGTCACAAGATGCAATAATGATGAAAATAAGATTTCAGTTGATAGGGAAGTCAACATGATTTAACTGCCTAATCTATGTTACTCTCAATCTGTGTAACCAGAAATATGACACAGTAAACAACCTTTTAAGCAGTTTCTATTTGCTTGACTTACTGATGTATATACTCTTAATTACTTCCATAAATTATGCTGACTGATACCCATAGTGGGCTGGCCACTGAAGGCCAGTGGGCTAGTCTCTGGTGTGCACAGATGTTTGTGGCCCCACCAGGTGGGTCTGTTGTCACCAAGAATCACTTGTGTTTATTCACAAAGATGGAAATGCCAATTATATTTGTTATTGTAATTATATAATTGAATTGCATATTATGTACACCAATGAAATATGAGTGCAAAAAAGGGTGTGAAAATTAGGTTGAGTGTTTTAGAAACACTTGATAATTGCGAGTCACTAAAAGAACTGGTGTCAGTGGGGGTATAGAGTGGACCTAATCCAAACCCTGCTGCTGCCTCTTTCTAGGTGGCAATTTGGGGTATGATATTTTCTTCCTACAGAACAGTAATATGAAGATTGAAGGCAAGAGCTCAGTCAACTCTACACTTACAAGACTAGAAGGAGTCTATACTCAGATTGCTTCCCAAGGGTCTTTGAATTGTTAGCTTAGCTTAGTCCCTGAACTTATGTCCCTGTGAGGGCATCTACAAGGCCTGGTATATTATAGATGTTCAATGAACAATCTACTACTCTCCCTAACTAATGAGTACCACAGGGCCTGGTGTATTATAGATGTGCAGGAAACAGTCAACTCCTGAATAACCTTTGTTTATATTTTGATGCATTTCCTTCCAGTATTTTTTCTGCATGCAGTAATATGGGTGTATAAATATACAAAGGGTGCCAAAAAGTATGCACATTTTAAGAAAGGGAAGAATCATATTAAAATTGTAATACTCCATATATACTGATAATGTTTGTTATCCTGCATATTGCATCTTGTATCTCTTGTAATTGCAGAAATCAAGCATGACTTGAGTATCAAAATTTCAATACAGTTTTTTCTTTTCTTAAAGTGTGTCTACATTTTTTGAGCACTGTGTGTGTGTGTAGTATACCTATATATACATGGTCATACATCACTTAACAACAGGTGTCTATTATGAGAAATGCATCATTAGGCGACTTTATTGTTGTGTAAACATCACAGAGTGTACTCACACAATCCCAGACGATAGGTAGGGCCTACTATGCACCTACACTACATGGAAGGGATTTTCAACTGGTATGCCATGAAAATTTTTAACAGTCATTAATTAAATTATTATTATTATTTGATCCACATAATTTAAGCATGCCACAGAAGTTTAACTATAGGTTCAAGTTTGCTGTGAGATAAAAAAAGGTTGAAAAACACTTCACAGCTTCCTGCCCCTAGGCAACAAACCCGTATAGCATGTTACTGTCCTGAACCCTGTAGATAGTTGGAACTATGTCAAGTATTTTTGCACTAAAACATAACTAAATATGAAAAATATGAAAAAGATACAGTAAAAATATGGCATAAAAAATAAGAAATGGTAACCTGGATAGGGTACTTCCTATGAATGGAGCTCTCAGGACTGAAGGTTGTCCTGAGTGAGCAGGTGACAGAGTGGAGAGATTGTGAGGGCTTAGCTGGGACATCACTGTACGCTGCTCTGGACTTAATATACACTTAGGCTACACTAAATTTATTAAACATATTTTCTTTCTTAAATTAACCTTAGCTTGCTGTAACTTTTGAATTTGATATACTTTTTTTGGATTCATATAAAATGTTGACTTTTGTAATAATGCTTAGCTAAAAACACACGCACATTGTACAGCTATGCAAAAATATTTTGTCTTTATATCCTTATTTTATAAGATTTTTTTCTATTTTAAAAATTTTTTTATCTTGTATTTTTAAGGTGATTTGTTAAAAATGAAGACACATATACACACATCAGCATAGGCCTACATTGAGTGGGGATCACTGAGACTTCACTAAGTGATGGAAATTTTTTAGCTCTATTATAATCTTCTGGGAATGCCATTCTCTATGTGATCCGTCACTGACCAAAAAGTTACTGTGTGGCACATGATTGTATATTCCTATACATTAATATTAAAAATTTTGGCATACATTATAATATTTTTTCTTCTTTTTTTTTTTCACTTAACCTGAATATATCCTGAATATATTTTTCCAAGAAAGTAGAAATTATTCAGAAATAAGTCTCTCTTTTTTTTTAAATTAAATCATAGCTGTGTACATTAATACTGTCATGGGGTACAGTGTGTTTATAAGCTTAACGGCTACATTTTCACTCTTGTGTAAGATGCGCCTCCCTCTAAACTTATTACTTTTTTTTTTTTTTTGAGACGGAGCCTCAAGCTATCCCCCTGGGTAGAGTGCCATGGCATCACAGCTCATAGCAACCTCCAACTCCTGGGCTCAAGCAAGTCTCCTGCCTCGGCCTCCCAAGTAGCTGGGACCACAGGCGCCTGCCACAACGCCCGGCCATTTTTTGGTTGCAGCCATCATTGTTGTTTGGCGGGCCCGGGCTGGGGATTTGAACCCGCCACCTTAGGTGTGCGTGGCTGGCGCCTTAGCCAATTGAGCACAGGCGCCGAGCCTAATTAAAACATTTTTAGTACCCACATTAAAAAACTATGGCAAGCTTGGCACCCATAGTACAACGGTTAAGGCGCCAACCACATATTCAATTGTTCTATCCAGAACACTCAAGAATCACTTAAGAATTGCTTAAAGGAATAAAAGACAAAGGAACTGGGGAAAGATAAAGAGAAAGAATTTACATTCCTTTAGTTCTGTTGGGTTCCTCAATTGCTTGTGAAAACAGAAATCCATAGGGGTAAGGGGGCTGGCCTGAGAAAGAGAAAGAAAGCAGGCAGATTTTAGTCCTTACTAAAAAACTATGAGTTAGTAATTTTTCTATTATTTCAGTATGAAGACTGACCATTCATACAGACTCTGTCTCAAAAAAAGAAGAAAGAAAGAAAGGGAAAGAAAAAGAAAAAAAAAACAACCTACCTGGGAAACACAGATTCTATTTCTACAAGAAGTTAAAAAAAAAAAAAAAAGTGAGGACAGTCACCCTGGCTCATGCTTGTAATCCCGGAGGGCAGCGCCTATGGCTCAGTGAGTAGGGCACTGGCCCCATATACCGAGGGTAGTGGGTTCAAACCCAGTCCCGGCCAAACTGCAACAAAAAATAGCCAGGCGTTGTGGCGGGCACCTGTAGTCCCAGCTCCTTGGGAGGGTGAGGCAAGAGAAATCGCCTAAGCCCAAGAGCTGGAGGTTGCTGTGAGCTGTGACGCTATAGCACACTACCGAGGGTGACAAAGTGAGAGTCTGAGTTTTAAAAAAAAAAAAAATCCCAGCACTCTGGGAGGCCAAGGAGAGAGGAGAGACTGAGGTGGGAAGATCGCCTGAGCTTACAGGTTGACACCAGCCTGAGCTAGAGCAACATCCCCTTCCCCAATCTCTAAAAATAGCTGGGCGTGTGGCAGTTGCGTGTTGTCCCAGCTACTTGGGAGGGTGAGGCAAAAGAATCACTTGAGCCCAAGAGTCTGAGGTTGCTGTGAGTTATGATGCCATGACTCTCTACCAGGGGCAACAAAGTGAGACTCTGTCTCAAAAAAAAAAAAAAAAAGCCAGACCTGATTATTTGTGCCTGTAGTCCCAACTATTTGGGAGGCTGAAGCAGAAGGATCACTTGAACCCAGGAATTGGAGGTTACATTGAGCTCTGAACTATGATTGGGCCACTGCACTCCAGCCTGGGCAACAGAATGGGACTGTCTCAAAACAAACAAAATGTCCAAAAATTATGGAAATTTATCTCTTGTTCTATTATGTACTTACCTACATAACACCCTTGATTTTGCCTTTTGGCCTACAAAGCACAAAATCGTCACTCTCATATCCTTTTTCTTTTTTTTTTCCACAGCTCACAGCAACCTCCAGCTCTTGGGCTTAGGCAGTTCTCTTGCCTCAGTCTCCCAAGTAGCTGGGACTACAGGCACCCGCCACAACACCCAGCTATTTTTTGTTGCAGTTTGACTGGGGCCAGGTTTGAACTCCCTGTCCTCAGTATATGGGGCTGGTGCCCTAACTCACTGAGCCATAAGCACCGCCCTATTCTTTGTTTTTTATACCTCTTGAAGTGGCTTAAAGAAATTGTCCAGGCATACATCACACCTGAGATGCTTTTTTTCTTTTCTTTTCTTTTCTTTTTTTTTTTTTTGAGACAGAGCCTCAAGCAGCGCCCCTGGGTAGAGTGCCGTGACATCACAGCTCACAGCAACCTCCAACTCCTGGGCTCGTGAGTCTCCTGCCTCTGCCTCCCAAGTAACTGGGACCATAGGCGCTCGCCACAACGCCTGGCTATTTTTTGGTTGCAGCCATCATTGTTGTTTGGCAGGCCCAAGCTGGATTCAAACCTGCCACCTTAGGTGTATGTGGCTGGTGTCTTAGCCACTTGAGCCATAGGCACCAAGTCCTTTTCTGTTTTGTTTTTTTTTTTTTGAGATGGAGCCTCAAGCTATCCCCCTGGGTAGAGTGCCATGGCATCACCGCTCATAGCAACCTCCAACTCCTGGGCTCAAGCGAGTCTCCTGCCTCTGCCTCCCAAGTAGCTGGGACCACAGGCGCCCGCCACAACGCCCAGCCATTTTTTGGTTGCAGCCATCATTGTTGTTTGGTGGGTCCGGGCTGGGGATTCGAACCCACCACCTTAGGTGTATGTGGCTGGTGCCTTAGCCGATTGAGCCACAGGCGCCGAGCC
>CAUYQV010004062.1:0-10506 GCA_963574575.1 Galagoides demidoff
CATTTAATTCTGATCTAATTTTGGTTATTTCTTTTCTTCTGCTGGATTTGGGATTGGAATGTTCTCCCTTTTCCAGCTGCTTGAGATGTCCCATTAAGTTGTTAACTTCCTCTCTTTCCATTCTCTTGAGGAAGGCTTGCAATTCCTCTTAGGACTGCCTTTGTGGTATCCCAGAGGTTCTGATAACTTGTGTCTTCATTATCATTTTGTTCTAAAAATTTGGTAATTTCCTTCTTGATCTCGTCTTTGACCCATTTATCATTTAGCATAAGGTTATTTAGTTTCCATGTTTTTGTATGAGTCTGCAGATTCCTGTTTTTACTAAGTTCAACTTTTATTCCATGATAGTCCAAGAAGATGCATGGAATAATTTCTATACTTTTAAATTTTATGAGGTTAGACTTGTGACCTAAGATGCGATTGATTGTGGAATATGTTCCATGGACTGATGAGAAAAATGTGTATTCAGTTTTGTTAAGATGAAATGTTCTGTAGATGTCTATTAAATCCAAAAGTTGAATAGTTAAATTTAAATCTAAAATTTCTTTGCTAAGTTTCTCATTGGATGATCTATCCAACACTGCCAAAGGAGTGTTAAAATCTCCAACTATGATGGAGCTGGGAGAGATCAAGTTGCTCGTGCCTGTTAGAGTATCTCTTATAAATTGAGGTACATTGTTTGGGTGCATAAATATTGATAATTGAGATCTCATCATATTGAGTATTACTCTTAACAAACATAAGGTGGCTATCCTTGTCCTTGCTTACTTGTGTTGGTTTAAAACCTATTGTATCTGCAAATAAAATTGCAACACCTGCTTTTTTCTGCTTTCCATTTGCCTAGAATATAGATGACCATCCCTTCACCCTGAGTCTATATTTATCTTTTAAGGTAAGATGAGATTCTTGTATACATCAGATGTCCGGTCTGAGTTTCTGTATCCAATCAGCCAATCTGTGCCTCTTTAGAGGACAATTTAAGCCATTCACATAGATTGAAATTATTGATAAGCCTGGTAAAATTTGGGTATCGAGTTGTTCGAAAGTCCAGTGGACATTTTTAATCCTTTTGCTACTGTGGAAGTTGTAATTTGATCAAGTTTCTGAGTGAGTTTACTTTTGTGGTGGAGGATTATACTGGCCATTATGGAGGATAGGTCTGAGAATAGCCTGAAGAGCTGGTTTAGTTTAGAGCTGATTTAGGCAAATTTTTTCAACATGTGAATGTCATTAAAGTATTTAATTTCTCCATCATAAATGAAACTCAGTTTAGCTGAATACAGGATCTTGGGTTGAAAGTTATTTTGGGCTTGTTGCCTGTGGCTCAAGTGGCTAAGGCACCAGCCACGTACACCTAAGGTGGCAGGTTCGAATCCAGCCTGGGCCTGCCAAACAACAATAATGGCTGCAACCAAAATAAAAGAAAAATAGCCAGGCGTTGTGGCAGGCGCCTGTGCTCCCAGCTACTTGGGAGTCTGAGGCAGGAGACTTGCTTGAGCCCAGGAGTTGGAGGTTGCTGTGAGCTGTGATGCCATTGCACTCTACCCAGGGGAATGGCTTGAAGCTCTGTCTCAAAAAAAAAAAAAAAAAAAAAAAACAAGTTATTTTGTTTTAGGAGATTAAAAGTCAATGACCACCTCTTCTAGGCTGAAAGGTTTCGGCAGGGATGTCTGCAGTCATTCTAATATTCTTTCCCTTGTAGGTTATGATTTTCTTATGTCTAGCAGCTTTTAGGATTTTCTCTTTTATATTAACTTTAGTGAAGTTAATTATGATATGTCTGGGGGATGTCTTATTCAGGGTGAGTAGTGCTGGGGTTCTGAAGCTGTCTGCTATCTTAATTTCAGGATCTCTTGGCATATATGGAAAGTTTTCTTTCATAATTTCATGAAGAAGAGCCTCTTCATGAAAGAAGCTGTTTTGTGAAGCAACTTCTTTACCTTCAGGGATTCCGATAAGGCAGATATTAGCTTTCTTCGAATTATCCCAGAGCTATCTGAGAGAATGATCATTTTTTGCTTTCCATTTCTGTTCCTCTTTAGATGCTTGGGCACATTCAAAAGTTTTGTCTTCAATGTCTGAGATCCTTTCTTCTGCCTGCTGCATTCTACTACCAAGGGATTCTGCCATATTTTTCAGATCTTTGAGGGCTGCAATCTCTTGCTTCAATGTTTCAAAATCTTTGGTGGTTTTGTCTTTGAATTCATTGAATTCTTGAGTGAACTTTTGGAATGCTCCTTGAATTTCAAATTCTATCTTTGCCTCTATTCTATTAATCTTATTTGCAATCCAAATTCTGAATTCGATTTCTGACATCTCAGCCATCTGTTTATAAAGAGGATCTTCAGTTGCATCTGCCACATCCTTTCTTGGGGGGGGGGGGAATCGATCTATTGTGGTTATTCATATTACCAAAGTTTTGCCGCTGATTCCACCCCATGATTATTTTACCCCATTTGGCTTTTCCCCTTGAGCTTTGTCAAGGATCCGTACAGTGTTACGGCCTGAGAGACTGGGGACCTGCTTGGTGTGGTGGGGCTAAGTGGCTCTGTCATATTTTCAGCTGATCTCTGTCCTACCCTAGTGAGTGAGTTAATCTCGGTTGAAGTCTCAGCTGTGGAGATATACCAGCAATTAAGTCACCCCGCCCCCCACAAACAACAATTGGGCAAGGAAAATCAAATCTTCCCTCAACCATACACCCAGGATGCCACTTTGGATAGTCCTTGGGTTATTTGCCTGGTTCAAGGGTCCAAATCAGTTGTCCCAGTCAGCACTGGTCTCAGGTGGGAGAGTTCAAAAAGTCTCCAGCAACTAGATAGGAGGGGTCTGCTGGCAGCTCAGATATGACTTGCTCCAGTGCTCCATGAGGGCAGAAAGACCCACCCAGCAAATTAATTAGTCTGGGAATGTTGATGCCTCCTTCCCCACCTTGCACCAAGTCATTGGTAATCCCACAGGGCTGTAACCCAGTTCACTCTAGTAAGCAACTGCTCCCAGGGTTTATGACTGCCAAAGTCATCAGGAGATCTGAGTCCAGGAGGGGGGCCTTGGGTGTTTAATTTAGGCTGGGGAGGTTTACTCAGTTCCAGCCCCACACCTAGTTGATGCTGCTGGGAGAACAGGACAGAACCACTTCACTTTACAGAATTTGTTTCTGTCCCTGCTAAATTTCTCAGCAGGTCAGATGCTGCTAGAGCTGATAAAAAACTCAACCCTGGGCAGCGAGCAATTAGAGTTTACACTAAGGTGTCAATTCCAGCCTCTTCCCACCCACTGAGTTGGTCTCAGCTATATTCCCTGAGGGCTAGGTGCTATTATGATCTCTTTACTCACAAAACTTCACAAGTCCGTTACACCAGGGGCTGTTGCCTAGAACCTCTGGTTTCCCAGAGAGACAGGGTGTGCCTATCTGGAATGGCCTCAGAGATGTGAGCCTTTCAGGCTGCTGCACTCTAAAACTCAGGATACTGAAGCTCCTGTATGGCTTCCTCTCAGCTGACGGTTTTCTTCTCACTCCCATGCCACAGAGTCAGCACAGACCAGCACCGGTCCTTTCCCCCTCCACTCCTTTCAAGGAAACGCCCAAGAATCTGGACTCCATGGGTGATGAACCTCCAGACCTCAGGGTGAGGGGGGGAATCCTGGGAGTTCAGAGTTGCAGGTAGTGAATATATACAGTTTTATACAGGTTTACAGTTTTATGTCTGGCAGGAGGGTGCCAAGGCATTCCAGCAAGGGTAGGAGGCCCTGTTTTTAGGGGGTCTCTCCTGTGGGTGGGAGGATGTTTGAACTCTGCTCACTTGCTTGTATGGAGTAAACTGTGAGCCCTTCTTGTGGGGGAGGGGACTCCCTTCCACTTGGTGGTAGATTTTGTACATTTTGATTGTATTTTGGGGGTTGCAGCTCACCTCAGCAAGGTTGAAGTGCGTTCTTCAATCTTCTCTCTTGGTTCAACTCCAAACCATCAGCTCACTTGCTAAATTTCTGTCCTTTAAGTCTCCTTCTGGACAGGAGCCTATGTAGAAAGCTGGCTACAGTCCACCATCTTGCCTCTGCCTCCTCTTTGTTGAGTCTTAAGGCTTCAGAGTAAATATAACTACTGTATATAATTTTATACTCTTTGACCAGTCTCTTAGTTCCATTTAACAGATTAATTTAGTAAAACAGTTATATTTCATTTTGTGAGTTGACAGTTCAGACAAGGCTGAGATTTGATTCAGGTGGGCCACAGCCTCTTTTCTCTTTGAATTATTTTTCTCTCTCCAATTTTTTTCCTTACTAAAGACAAATTATAGCACAACTAACTTAGTTGCTAAAATAAACTGTACCTTCAGTATCTGATTGTTTGCATAAAGCACACTAAGAATAATTAATTATTAGCTATCTAGGCTCTTCTTTCTTTTAACATTGGCTTTGCTGGAAACTTTTATAAGGAATCTCAGACTGGACTTTCTTGAAAGCCTTTCACAAGCCCAGGTTTCATCTGTGCCATTTGATATTTGTATGCATTGGGTAAATTTCTTTTCTTTTGAGGTCTTTAAGAACATTTCAATTTCTAGACCCAGCAGCAAGTGACCTTCATTACTTACCACAGATCAGGAAATGTTACTGATGGGTATCTGGCCAGTTTTCCAAAGGGCTTTTTTTATTGACCTTATAAAGTCAATCTTAATTCCTTAACGCAGTCTGGACACCTCTGGAAATGCTATTTCAGCCAAAGCCTTGGTAAAATAACCAGTATCTTCATCATGTTCTATAGAATAAAACAGGTTCTTACTGAACTTATGTAAATAACTGTATTCTCAGAAATTAAGAATACACACTAATGGCTTTTAAATTCCAGATAAATCAAGGAGAGAAGAAAAAAAATACATGTTTCAAATTCTGCTTATAAGTACATACATGGCTTAAAAAGCTACAAATAGTTCAAAAGACAGAAAATGGTTTTCTTGATTTCTAGAAAACAGAACACACAGAATTAACAATATTTCAAACAAAAAGTTATAAGAAACTAGTCCATTTCCATGTAACTGATTTCTTTTCTGTTTGAAGTTAGTTTAGCAATACTCATAGACATGTTAACTTTCCAATGAAAGTTCTAAAAATCTGCTTTTAGTCCAAAGGTATTCAATTTCTAAAGACATCAGGAATTTGAATTCGAGAGAATTCATCAGTCTCTTTTAATATTTATTTATTTATTTTTTAGGTTAAACTTTGGATTCAGCCAGTTACATAAAAAACACTTTCTTTTTTTAGATGAATTAAAATTATTACTGACAGTATATGTTAGGACAGACCCATGTCTTATACATTAGGACAGATCAATGTTTTATAATATTGGAACATATATATAACCATAACCCATATAAAATTAATTACCACTTCACATTTGATAATGTTTTCTATACATTTTTAATAAATCAAATAAGTTTAATTTGTTTTCCTATGTCTTTCAGTGGCTTTAATATTTTAAGAAGACCAAATTTAGAGTTGTGCTTTTTTGGGTTTTTATGTTGTTGATGTTGTTGGCCTGGCCCGAGTTCAAACCCACCAGTCTCAGTGCATGTGGCCTCCACTGCAACCACTGCACTATGGGTGCCAAGCCTCAAATTTAGAGTTTTGATTTTGGAAGGTTTGTCAAATATCAAAGGCCTAAAATATTGGTTCAAGTAAGATTATAAGCCAAAATATTTTAAAGGAAATGCATAGTCAACTGGATCACATGTAAATTCCTTCACAAATTCTTTTTTATAAGTTTCATTTAACCTGCACAGACAATCTATAAATGTGTTAAACCTTCTTTAACTTTTGTCCTGCCTTTCACTTTCTTACATAACTATTCTGTTTCAGAATAAAATTTATTACATAAAATTTTTTTCTTTACACAATGTTACTCTTCTTTCTATTTTTTTTTTTACTCTTAAAAACTTACCTTCCACAAAACAGAATCTCAGTTCACTATGAAGTTACCGATTTATTAGACCAAACTGATAATTAGAAGGTTTAAAAAGCAAGAATCTTATCCTTTGACAAAGACTCAGTTTCTCCAACAATGTAAACAACTGAATTATTACATTTTACAAATGAGAGACATTTTATGAGATATAACATTGATATAGGATTTTTCCACTCAGGGTTAGACAGGGACCCTTCATTTTTCAGGCTCAGGTGAGCTCACGTATCAGACTCCCATTTCCAGGTACAAACCCTCTGAGCCCCAGGAAGGTCATGAACAAAGCATCTCAAAACCTTTTGGATGGCTCCACTCTGACTAAGGAGCACATACCCTAATCCTCTCCCCAGACAAAAACTGCAGCAAAGACCTAATAACCTTGTCCAAATGAGGGACTGCATTCATTCATTTGCTAGAACACCCATTCAGTTTGTAAAGGTATTTTTCCATCTACCAAGTCCTGGCCAAAATATCTCTCAGGGCCAATTATTCACCCCTAGACAAAAGGACTCATGCAGGAAACCTCCGACCTGGGCCTTCTTCCCCCTTCCAGAGACTGTTCACCCTGGAGATCTGTTGCTGATATGGATACAGCACCATTCCCCACAAGATTTACCCTCTTTCCTCCAGATTTTCAGGGACCATCCAGAGCTCACCAGACTGCCCAAACCACAACACTTTCCAAGGCATGGCCCTTCTGCCAATAGCGCTGGCACTCTCCACTCCCTCTGCATGCCCCTCAGTTTAACAAAATGTCATTTTATCACTGACCTATAGCCCGTGGGCTCAATTCTCAAATTCCTGAGACCAAAGACTCACTGAAGAAATTCCAGTAACAAAACTACAATATCCTTTCTAATGTCTTTTCATTTTCCCCCAAGACCCACATGTAGCCATATGTGGGTCTTTGGCCTTTGCGGAAAACCTGGAACCTCCAGTCTCTCTCAGAATAGCTAGGGGGCAAAGTTGGAGCAGGGAAGAAGGGCACACTCACATATTTATTTTATCCCATGAAAGAGGGCAGGGGGGCTAAACCCCACCTATTGTTACCCATCTTACTCATTCTCCAAGCACTCACATGCACACAATCCCAACCTATTTCTTAACCTGGGCAGCCTCTATTTCCCACTCGACCTGCCACTTAGCCATAGGAAGCGAACCAATACTCCCCTAGGCCCTATGAAGGGAGGTCCAACTCCACCCTCAGACTTCTGTCAGTCACACCTCACACCACATCCACACACGCTTACACACCTCTCAACAGACCTGCCGGCAATCTAATGCCCAAGGAGTTGATCAGGCTCCTTCTTCCACTAAAACTGTAGTGGGATCCCAGATGGATCATACCTTGCCTTAGATGTCTCCCTGTGTAGGTACCTGTTTCTGCATGCCAGTTTCTCCCAGTGTTTGACTTATTGAAGACCCGCCTACAGAGTTCTTTCTCAGTCCAGTCAAGGTGCTACACAAGGAGGCCAAACTGCCTCCCTGGTGTGCTTAGGGATTCACATCGCTCAGGCTGATCAGGTGCCCCCACGTGGGTGTCCAGAGGATTGGCAGCACCTACCAGGTGCATGTTCTCTCCAAGGGTGATCTCACTTCCCAGTCAGGAAACCAAAAAATGTTGCAGGAAGATGAGGCCCAATGGAGAGAAAAAGCACCCAAACACCATGTTTATGAGAGAAAGGGCTTTATTCACCAGCCAGGAGCTTAGGCATAAAAGAATTTGAAATGGCCATCCACTCCCCAACTGGTTTGGTCTGTCCCCTTATTGACAGTTTAAAAGTTCCACTTTACAGGTACCCTTCTCATTGGCCAGTTTAAATTAAGTGGTAAATGTTATTCTAGCCCCTACAGAACTACAGGATTTTATAGAACTTGGAAATTTCCAAGAGCTGAGTCACTATGAAGAGCACCTTGCAGGTATATTCTTGTGGTCTCCTTGAGAAGACTTGTTCTCCTAGACCTTACCTGTCTCAGGTATCCTCTCTCAGAATCACAAACTATAGTTTGAATTGAATTAAAAGATTGTTTCAAGATAAGACTCTTGTCTGAGAGAAGTTAATGAAAGGTACATCCTGGTAAGTCTCTTATAATTATGATTTCAAACAAACACTTTAAATTATGCTATAGCATGGAATAATAAGAAAAACAAATAAATAGGGTATGAAGATTGCTGAGGCACAGAACCCAGAACCACACCACATCCAGTGGTGAAGGTGAAACTAAGCTAGCAGCTGCAACCAGAAGTCTGGAAAGAATGAACTCAGAAACAAAGGAGAAACAGACTTTTTCAGCAATTAAAATGGGCTAAAGGCAACAGGTAAAGTTAAAGCTGAAGAATATAAATGTAACAGGAGGCCCTGAAACACTCTTGTTGTTGCTGTTGGTCTGGGTCTTGACCTTGTTCTGGGTCTTGACATTGGCCTGGGGATCACTATTGGTTGAGAAGTAATAGACAAGCTGATTTTAAATTTCAGGGGGAAAAAGAAGCATCAAGAATATCTAGAGAAATCCTGACCACTCGTGCAATGAGAGAGCACTATGGACTAACAGAAACTAGCTCTGGGGCATGAGGAGACACAGGCGTCACTGACACAGAGCAGAACTTGAAGAAACAGACACAGTGCACCATGGAGTGTATTAGTCTAGTGTGTAACAAAGATGGCTGCTGTGGTTTGAGTGTGTTCCCCAAGTTCTGTGTGTTGGAAACTTAATCCCCAATGTAGTAGTATTGGAAGTTGGGTCCTTTAGGGGGTGACTGGATCATAAGGGCTCTGCCTTCATGAATGGATTCCCTTATTCATGGATTAGTGGGTTAATGGATTATCATGGAAAAGGGGCTGGTGGCTCTGAAAGAAGAGGAAGACAACCCCTAGCCCACCACATGGTGCCCTGGGCCACCTCAGCCTCCACAGAGAGTCCCTGCACCAACAAGGCTCTCACCAGATTCCACCCCCCAATCTTGGCCTTCCAGTCTGCTATAAGCAATAGAAAACAAATGAAGAAAATGGCATTTCAAAGTAGTAGAGAAAATATGACTTAGTCAAAAGTTTAGAGACACTGAAAATTATTGGAGGCAGAAATTATTGAATCCTCTCTCATAATACATTAAAAAATATTTCAGATGGATCAAAGTTTACGCATAAAAATAAAACTACAGGCTTGGCACCTGTAGCCCAAGTGGCTAAGGTGCCAGCCACATACACCAGAGCTGGTGGGTTTGAATCCAGCTCAGGCCTGCCAAACAATGACAACTGCAACCAAAAAAACAAAACAAAACAAAACAATTGCCAGGCATTGGAGTGGGCACCTGTAGTCCCAGCTATTTGGAAGGCTGAGGTAAGAGAATCACTTAAGTCCAGGAGTTGGAGGTTGCTGTGAGCTGTGATGCCACAGTATGGTACCCAGGGCAACAGCTTGAGGCTCTATCTTAAAAAAAAAAAAAAAAAAAAAAAACTACAAAAGTATGAAAAGAAACATAGCCACACATCACTGGAAATGTTTCATACAGTAACTCTGTGATTTTGTTTTACTCTCAAGACTATTTGTTAGATCTATGGGAAGGAACTACAAGATGGTCAGTAAAAGTATGAAAGACCTAATAATTTGCTTCTACTGTAGGCAATGGCGTGTCACGCTGATCTGCATTCTTCCTGTGTGTGATGGCTTTAGGAACTAATTTGATTTGTGTCATTCATTTTTTGAGAGGGTGTCAAACTGAGAACCAGGTAAATCCATGTACTCTGAAAATGACCCTTAAGTAAATTGCTTGAAGAAATTAGATCCCAAAGATTCTTGGTGGGAAATTTGTTTTTTCATCAGTTTATTCACATGAGATAAAAGTGGAGATACACTGTATCCTATGATATAATTAATGTACACAATTACGATCTAATAAAAAAAAGATTATAAAATAAAGAAAGAAAGAAAGAAAGAAAGAAAGAAGCCAAAATAAAATAACTGTGACAAGTAACTTTTGGGGTGATAAGACAAGGTCTATCTTGAAGATAAATCTTCAAAGATTCTAGTGTTTGAGAAAGTAAGGTTACTTGAACAGTGGAAGGAATCACATGTGAAATTCCTTAAACAAAACTTTATTAACTTTAAATTTTAAAAAAGTATTGGAAGAAGCCATGTGAGAATTCTTAAATACATCAGATTGAACAGAATTTATTTTTAACACAAAACCCAGGAAGAAAAAGTATTATAAAAAATTGACATAGGGGAGAGTCAAGATGGCCGACAGGCACCAGTCTCCGACAGAAGCTCCCGTTCAGAGGAAAGGATAAAGTCCAGAGAAACCCACAACAAAGTCAAAAACTGGGAGCCCAGCTGAAAGAGACCAGTGATACCGCAGGACACCTCTTCTGAGACAGGCGGAGACTCCTAGAGGACAATCCACAGGTACATAAATCACCCCAAAGGAATAGCGCCCATCCCCTCCCCCAAGAAAGGTGTGCTTTTCCTTTGTTTCCTCTTCAACCGCTCCTCCTAGTCTCCTACAGGCCACTGACAAACTGAGGACCTATTCTCTCACTGCACCGAGAGCT
>CAUYQV010004069.1:0-15923 GCA_963574575.1 Galagoides demidoff
AGCTACTTGGGAGGCGGAGGCAGGAGACTCGCTTGAGCCCAGGAGTTGGAGGTTGCTATGAGCTGTGATGCCATGGCACTCTACCCAGGGGGATAGCTTGAGGCTCTGTCTCAAAAAAAAAAAAAAAAAAAAAAAAAGAAATGAAGAGTTGTCTAAAAGCTGGGAATGGGCAGCACCTGTGGCCCATAGGAGTAGGGCACTGTCCCCATATACTGGAGGTGGCAGGTTCAAACTTAGCCCCTGCCAAAAAAAAAACCCCAAAAAACAAACAAAAAAAAAAACTGGGAATGTTTTAAGTTAAGATAAAGAAGTATGAGTTCCAGACCAGCCTAAACAAGAGTGAGACTTGTTTCTACTAAAATAAAAAAAAAAAATTAGCAGGGTGTTGTGGTGGCCACCTGTGGTCCCAGCTACTCTGGAGTTTGAGGCAGGAGGATCGCTGGAGTCCAGGAGTTTAAGGCTGCTGAGGATGGCACTTTAGCCTGGGCAACAGAATGATACTCCTCTCAGAAAAAAAAAAAAAAAAAAAAAAAAAGATTAGGAAGTCTTTTAATGAGAGACGATCCACCCACCAGCTACTCAAGTGGATTGTTATGAAAATTGAGGACCTGCAGGTTTGATTGCCTAGCTGTAGGCCTCCAGGAAGAGAGGGGGGCATACATAGTATGGCCAGTAAACTCAGTTTTAGAGTTAGTTACCCCCTGAGCCAAGAGGGGGTCCATTTAGTCAGCTGGGGGAGGGGGGAGTGACTTTAAGATTTTATTTTAGTTCACAAGATCTATAATTTTGTCTTTTGATACAAGTAAGTTCTTAATATTTGTACGATTTACAGGTGCAAGTGCATATTTTTGGAAATGAAAAATGGAGTCTTCATCTTGGGGGTCTGGACGGTGGTTACAGGGCACTGCTGTTTTCTCAGGAGCTGTAACTTCTGGGAGACAAGCAAGTGCTGGGTATGCTGGCTAGCCTCTAGCGCTGGCCCGGGGGTCTTCTTCGCAGGCACTCTGTCCTCTGGCCGGAGGAGGTGTGGGAAAAGCAGACACGGGCAAAGCAGAACGTGCGAGCAGGGTAGCAGCGCCGGGCTCAGGGACCGCCGTCTGGCAGCCGGGGCAGAGTGTCCGCGCAGTTTCAGGCACAGTTCTGTTCAGCCGGCTCAGCTGTGACTCTAAATGAACTAGTCACTTCCTCTCCCCTGCCAGCTCCGGGCTCCTGGCTTTCACCCCACTGGGGAACTCCCCGGATCAGGAAGTTCCCAGAGACGCTCCCCCAAGGAGAACCTGCGGCTAGAGAGATGACTGGTGCGCACAGCTGACCGCGGCCAGCCACACATTCTTGGCCACCAGCCCAAGGCTGCTTCCATGCTGCCATTTCTCTCTAGCACTTTCAGCTGGTGCTCAGACAAACTGGCCGTGTGACCTTGGGATAGTTTATACAGCCCCTTCTAGCCGAGTTTCCTCGGCTGCAGAATGGCCAGGACTACCGCTAGTAAGAGATTTCCTCTGTAGTACGAACGGCTTAGTGAGTAACAAAAATACCGCGAAAGGCTTCTGGCCACTCACAATAGTCCCCCTGCCCCAGTCGCTGGGAAACAATAGCTAGCCGGCCGCGGGGACAGCCTTCCGGGTCTTGCGGGGAGGGAGCCGCGGAAGGTGCGGCAGGGCGGGGCGGGCCCCTCCCGGCGGCGCAGGGCGCGGTCAGCTGAGTCCGCTCGCCACTGAGGGAGTCAGGGCCGCTGCCCTGCGGTGACCCGTGGGCGGGGCTCGGCGGATTACTGCTCCGGCACCCGGTGCATGCTGGCTTTGTTCTGAGATTCACCTTGCTCGTTGTTCCCTCCTGTTAGTGGTTCTGCTAACAGCCCCACGCCCCACACTCCACCATCCGAGAGCTCCGCGAGCGGCCCCTTCCTCCAGCCCCGGAGCGAAGTTTGTCCCCGGTGTCGCTGAGCGAGGACTGCGCAGCACGTGTAGAAGGTCCCCGCGCAGGCCGAGCGGTGAGTCCCCAGCCCGGGTTCTGGTCTTGGTCCTCGCTTTGCAAGATGAGGTGATCGCTCGTCCTCTGCGTTGGTGATGTTCCCACTTTCCTGGAAGTGAAGTGACAGCGCCTCGCTTCAATCCGGGCTGTAGGGCAGCAGAGACGGTGCAGAGAGCCGGCCGGGACGGGGTACAGGGAGAAGGGAGTGGGGAGGGGTGCTCTCGGGGAGGATGAGCTTCCTCGGGCCGCCTCCTGCAGGCCTGTCCCCGGTCCCGGGGTCCCGTTGAGCGCCGCCGAGCGTGAGCGTCTCCGGGAGGGACCCCACCTAGGGGAGGCAGAGCCGCGGGCTTCAGGGATGGGCGAGCTCGGACCGGCGCTGCTCGCAGCCCAGACCCGGACGGGAAGGGTGTGCGACCACCTTTAGAACCGTGCGGGGCGCCCCAGAAGACGAAGAAGGAGTCGGTGACTTCAGTTACGTAGGGATGTTTTGTCCCCACCCACCTTTTAATGGTGGAGGGAGAAAGTTTAATTTTGTGGCAATGATTCTTGCACGAACTGTCGGGGTTCGCGTGGTTTCAAGTGTACATGGGTGAAACATTTGAACAGAATGTGACCGCGGTTAACACTGGCAACGAGTCGTCGGGCAGCTCAGCAGAGAAATGTTAGCTTCACGGTTATATACGGGGAAGTGGGTGCCTTTAACATTCTCCGACCTGCCAGTGCCCAGATAAGGGAGGCGGACCCACAGCCACGCGGGCTGTCAGCGGTCTCCTGCCTTCCTGTGCGGGGCGCGGCGAGGTGGGCGCGGTCGCCGGTGCGTGGCTGGCACTTTACCAACCCTGTCCAGGGCGCCAGCACCGCCGCCCCTTCCGAGGTCGGTCAGCATCCAGCCGCCCCTCTCTGACGGGGTTTCGGAGAAACACTGACTGAAATCCGGAGTAGAAAGGTGCGAAAGCGATCCAAGCCGTTTTTAGGTGTCTGAACGACCTCTCTGAACTCAGTCTGCGGCTCTTGTCCGGCGTTTCCTTCTGCCCGCCTTGCCCTACCCAGTCTCTCCTGGGGTCACTCCTCCCCTCTGGATGTCTTCAGGGTTAAGGTGACCGCTGATGCCGCTCACTTGCTGTAAAGCGCACGTTTAACATAACGTTTGTGACTTCTTTGACTGGAAAGTGTGCCTCATTGGGGTTTTTACAAGCCTCCCCTACCCCCCCCTCCCCGCCAGTCCCAGGGCGCGCGGTTGTCTGAACCCTTTCTATTTGCGAGCCCGTCCGCATTTGGCCCCAGCCTCCCCCGCTTCTCAGCCAATCCTGCATTATTTCTTTTCTTTTTCAGAGGCCACGTTGTCCCTTTGGTTCTCTGAATAAGCCTCAGTACTGCAGACTTCTTTAATTCAGCACAAGTCTATTGGGATCAAATTATATTCTTGGCTTCAGGGCTGGTGGTCACTACTGTTTTAGTTAAAATGGGTGTTAGTTTTTCTTTACCTCGGCTTTTGTCAAAGTTGGCTTTTATTGACTTTACCAATCATAAAATATTATGCAAAATTATAGTAAAAAAAAGAAACAAACTCTTGGGGTGGCGCCTGTGGCTCAAAGGAGTGGGGCACTGGCCCCATATACTGGAGGAGGCGGTTTCAAACACGGCCCTGGCCAAAAACTGCAAAAAAAGAGAAAAAAAAAAAAGAAACAAACTCCCAAAGCAGAAACTGGAACGTGAAACTTCTAGGCATTTCTATTTCCTAATGATAACACTGGGCTATTTACTCTTCCTCTCTCTGTCTCTTGTCCCTTTCTCAAATGCAGGTACATTTTCTCTTGAAATATGTTCATTCATAAAGTACTGTATTATGTTTACACACTCAGCTATTTGCACAAGTGACCAAGTTATTTAATGGGTTAAAACTTAAAAAAAAACTTATGATTCAGAAAAATCAGGGTTTAAAAATTGTTGTTTGGGTGCCACCTGTGACTCAAAGGAGTAGGGCACTGGCCCCATATACCCATATACCAGGTTTGAACCCGGCCCTGGCCAAAAAAAATGCAAAAAAAAAGTAAAAAATTGTTGTAGGTATGTTTGTTTGCTAAGTTGGATATGGCAATAGATGGAGGACCCCCAGGTGCTCACAGCACAGGTCCTCCCTGGGGAGCCAGAGAGGGAGTTTCAGAATTTTCTAGGGGGGCCAGACTTGCAGGACAGATGAAACTGGCTTCCTAGAGATGGAAGAGAAGACTTGTCTTGGAGAAACCGAATTCCTGTGTCAGTGTGAAGTTTGACAGCATTGTAGTACAATGTTAGAGGAAATGACTGATGACCTTCAAAACCAAGTTCAAAATTCCCACCTGCTGAGTCGGCCTGGGCTTTGGAGAAGGGATTGGTTGTCATTTCTCAAGACAAAGGGCACCCATGCTGCGAGGACTCCTATTCAGAAGTCCAGTGCTGCTTTCTCATTTAAATCCCATTGGTAAAGTTAGTGCTCAGTGGTGCCAGTGCTCTGCCCTGGCCATTCTCTTCCCTGGCCATTCTCTTCCCTTGGTGTCCCTCTAGTCCTTGTTCTGGGCTTCTCTTAATTGTTAATTCCTGGGATTTGCCTTTGACCCTGAGATCTCAGCTGCCCTTTTCCTATGGCCAGCCTTCTCTTCTTTTTGCAATCTGCTTTGTGATGACTCCCCAGACTTCATATCCTCAGGGGTCATGCCTGCTGGTGCCTTCCAAGGAACTATGAAACATACAAACCGCAGAGCCCCTGTCTAGTGGATGGCATTTGTCCTTCCCTACCTACCCGTTGGTTTCAGGCAGCTGCGTGTATCCTCAGTTCTTGGTGCACTCTTGGCTGAAGAATGACAATCCTCGAAAGTAAAGCAAGAGTAAGACAAAGTTAATTGAGGAAAAAAAAGCTGGGTTTACAGAGCAAGGTACTTTTGCCATAGACAGCGATAGGCCCCCATTGGAAGCCTGGATTATGGCTAGGGGTTCTGCTCCATACTGCCTGGATTGGGGCTACTTTGTGGTTCCGAGGAAACCGGTCTTACTGCACATGCAGACCTCCCACAGCCCTTTCTGAAATCCCATGGGGAGGAGGTGTGTGTGGATTGCAATGTAAGCTAATGACATTGTAATTAGGCTTAAGGCTGTCCTAAGTCATCTTCAAGGCTTCAGAGTCCTCTGCATCCTTTTGCAGTTGGCACTTAACAGTTCTGACTGGTATAGTAGTAGGGTGCTCCCTCCTCCTCCCAGTGAACAATCATTCACAGAATTAAGGCAATCAGGTGGGAGGAACCAAGATGAGAACCTTCCCCTCATTCCCCTTTGCCCTTCTCCGTCTCCTCCAGAAGAGCCAAACTTCTAGCTATCTATCTACCTGACATTTTCCCGGTTGGTAACGGAGGGAGACAGCTTTGTCTCACATTCCAGTCAACCCTGAGAGTGATAGTTTTGTGGCAGGGTCTGAGTGTAGAGTGGACTTCTTTCCTAGAAGAGATGTGAGTTGCTCCCAGAACAACTGAGTTTAGGATTTAGGAGGTTTTTCTTTTAGGCTGATGAGGGTTTTCAGAAACTCACATGCCTTTAGATCAAAATAATTTTTATGCCATAGTAGCTTATTCTGGACCTCTTCACATGGAACTATCATGCAAGTCTCCATTATTTTGTGTTTAAAACCTTTCAGGGACCCCCAGGCACCTCCAGTACGATCAAGATTTTTATCAGGACACATAGCAGCCAGGCTCCTCCTAGGTGCATGTGCCCACACTGAACTATTGATCACTCTCAATTATTTTTTGAGACATAGTCCCACTTTGTTGCCTAGGCTACAGTGCAGTGGCATCATCATAGCTCATTGCAACCTCAAACTCCATGGTTCAAGTGATTCTCCTGCCTTAGCTTGTGGAGTAGCTGGGACTACAGGTGCCTATCACAACACCCAGCTAATTTTTTGTATTTTTAGTATAGACCAGGTCTTGCTCTCACTCAGGCTGGTCTTGAACTCCTGAGCTTAAGCATCCACCCATCTGAGCCTCCCAATTACAGGCGTGAACCACCACACCAGGTACTGTTGATCTTTCCCCCTTGGCTGTCTCAGTTCGGGCTCCTTGGCTTTGTTTAGACTGCTGTTCCTATCTAAAGGGGCTTTTCCTCACTGCCTATTTTCCACTCCTAGTCAAGAATCATTGAGAGCCCATTGCTGTTGCTCCCTGGAATCATGCTGGGTTTGCATTCATTCTGTCTCCTTAGTGGCTAAATAATGAACCTCCCAGGTCCTGTTTGCACCTTTAATTGTGTCCCGAATTGGAGTTAAGACCTTGGTTGCTAGGTCTGTTACACACAGTGAACTGGCTTCTCAGTGTCCTGGGTCTTATCTCTCCAGGTCGTACGTATCAGAGGAGATGCTTTTACATTAGACTGACTCTAATCTCCATAGACACACATTGAGGGGTCAGGGGATAGCCTGTTAGTCTCATTTATTTCACAGGAGACTGAATTCAGATTCTTTTTTTTTTTTTTTTTTGAGACGGAGCCTCAAGCTATCCCCCTAGGTAGAGTGCCATGGCATCACAGCTCATAGCAACCTCCAACTCCTGGGCTCAAGCGAGTATCCTGCCTCCGCCTCCCAAGTAGCTGGGACCACAGGCGCCTGCCACAACGCCTGGCCATTTTTTGGTTGCAGCCATCATTGTTGTTTGGCAGGCCCAGGCTGGGGATTTGAACCTGCCACCTTAGGTGTACGTGGCTGGCGCCTTAGCCGATTGAGCCACAGGCGCTGAGCCTGAATTCAGATTCTTTAAATGACTAATGCACGTAATGCCTAGCACTTCCTGGGATCTTACATTTAATGTTGGGACTTTAATGCATGTGATGCCTAGCACTTCCTGGGATCAACATTTTAATGTTGTTTCTAATTATGTTACTGCAAGCACTCAGGAAAGCATTAGAATCCACCCTGTTATTGGAGTTACAGCTGCTTTTGTTGGGGTGAGGCAGGAGAGGGCAGAATCGAATGGCACCTTTCCTGTGGTGAACAATGGCTACAGTGGGCTAATTTAATGACTATATTTGGCAAGCTGGCTTTTCTGGGCCAAGAAGGAAATGGGAAGTGGGAGGCTTCCGCAGGGTCAGATCGGGGGTGACAGTGA
This sequence comes from Galagoides demidoff, assembly GCA_963574575.1. NCBI lineage: Eukaryota > Metazoa > Chordata > Mammalia > Primates > Galagidae > Galagoides > Galagoides demidoff. The sequence goes on from CAUYQV010004069.1 coordinate 7,101, forward strand.
GGCTGGAAGTCCATTTTGTAAAATCAAGTATGTCGTTAGGAAATAATGGAGGGAAAATGTCCTGGATGTACAATAATTGTAATTTGATAAAACAATTTTCAGAAAGAAATATTCCCTAAAATTCTATAAATAACCTCTCCAAGATTAAAACAAGATGCAAACCTAAGCCAAACAGAAGGCAGTGCTTGAAAGTCCTCATGGCAGGTCCTTAGCTTGTAGCTGGCCCCTTTCCAGCTGTGTCCTGCCTGCTGGGGGCACATCATCCCCATAGGTGCTTCCTCAGAAGCTGATAAAGAATAAGGAGAAAACCTTTTGTCTGGACCTTAAATTGTGACCTGGAATTGAGTATTCTGCAGGTGACTCTGGATTCTGGAACCCCTTCTCTCCATCAGTTTCTAAACTAAACTGTAGTGGAGCAAAATTGTAAGTCTGGGGACAAAAATACAGCTTTATTCACTGTATTCTTTTGTTGTTAAACTTGAAAGCTGCTTTTGAGTTTCAGATGTAGTACTGTGTGGCTTAATTACTATTACCATTTTTATTTTATTTTTATTTTTAATTTTTATTTTTTGCAGTTTTTGGCTGGGGCTGGGTTTGAATCCACCACATCTGGCATATGGGGCTGGTGCCTCTCTCCTTTGAGCCACAGGCACCGCCCACTATTACCGTTTTTTAAATAGTAGGTTTCTAAGGCCTCCTTCCACCACTACCAGTGGCCTCTGGGACCGGGGAGTGACCCCCCCAGGGTGTGCCTCAGGCTCCCATCCTGTGAGGCTCCAGCTGGTCTAAGGGGAGACTGGGTGTTCCTCTTTCACTCCTGTGTTTGACCTTTCAGTGGGTGGGGTCTATCTAATTTACCCTCCATACCCCTATTTATTAGATAGTGAAATGTGTCTCTAGAATTACGCCAGGATCCCCCAGGTAAACCTGCCTGAGACCTAAGTTATTTACTTACTGGGGACTTTCCAACGGGAGCATTGCTGAAGTCTGCAACTTTCTCTGCCTAGGTAGAGGTTAATAGAGCCTCACTGATTGTAGGGTTGGCTGAGTAGAAAGAAGTTAAGTCTTTGGGAAGCTCAAACCCTGAGGGGAGAGCCTGATGCACTGTTCCTAAGATTACAATGATGAGGGGAAATGGAATGAGACTAGCCTGGGAGCCCACTCCAGCAGGATCCAGGATCTGAAGAGAAGCCCATTCCCTATGGTCACTGCTCTCTGCTGAGCTGGACTTGGTTTCTCTGGTTTAGAGGAAAGGAAAGCAGCCAGCCCTAGGGAGAAACACCCTTATTCTGCACGGCCAGGCAGAGAGCTCTCTCTCTGGCTTGGTTTGCTTTTCTATAAAACTGGTGGATTCTCCCTGGGGAGCCTTCCCAGGAGCAACCTCTGATTCACCCCTAGCTTCCCCCAGCACTCAAGGGGCTGCTCTCTCCCCCCCACCTCCCTACCTCCAAAGGCAAAAGCGGCAGACAGAGGGTACAGAGTGGTGGTGGGAGTTTGCTATGAGGGGGTCCTGCTCTTACGGAGGACCTGGCCCCTGGACCAGGATTCTGCTTGACCCCATAAGATGGCTGTGGGCTGGCCAGAATATGCAGCTGTGACTGTGACATGGCTGGAGAAGTAGAATCACAGGGAGAGGCCAAGGTATTAGGACTGTAGGGCACTGGGTGCCCTGGGTGGTTGTGGCCCTAGGGAGCCATTCTTCCCTAGGAGCTAAGCTGTCTATAAATCTGATAATGGGTACTGTGGAAGGCCTGAAGTTATGTCCATCCATCTATGCCTGACACCTTGCCCTAAGGCATTGTGGGAGCCACTGCCCTTACTACTCCAGCCCTCCTCCTTCCCCTCCACTCGCAGGTCCACAGGCAGGCATGGAGAGCTGGCTCAGCAGCTTCTACGCATTTATAATGGTGGCCCCTGCAGCATGTGGGCCAGGCCTCTAGTGCTGCAGAGAGGGAGGCAGTGCTTCTTTAAGCTCATTCCGTTCCTGAGTTCTCCTTAGCTGAAGTGATTTACAGATGCTAAGGGAAAGCACATGGCAGATGAAGGAGACAAAGCAGCAATTGCAGGAGAAAGTTTTGCTGCACACCCAACTCTGGCCTTCAATATTTATTGAAAATGACCAGTGTATTATGGTAATAACAGTTAATAAATTTCGTTCTTTGGCTGGGCATGGTGGCTCACGCCTGTAATCCTAGCACTGGGAGACTGAGGCAGGTGAATTGCTTGAGCTCAGGAGTTCAAGACTAGTCTGAGCAGAGTGAGACCCCTGCTCTATTAAAAAATACAAAAATTAGCCAAGTGTTGTGGCAGACACCTGTTGTCCCACGTATTTGGGAGGATCGCTGGAGCCCAGGAGTTTGAGGTTGTTATGAGCTACGGCATCATTGCATTCTAGCCTGGGGAAACAGAGTCACTCTGTCTCAAAAAAAAAAAAATAAATCTGTTCTGCAAACAGGGACATTTGAGGTCTTAGCTGGCTGACAACTGGTGATCTCAAGGGTGAGAACCACATTGTGGGGATAGCAGGCCTGGCCTCAGGAAAGCAGCTCCACTCAGCAGGCTTCTGATGTTTTCCTGAGTCTCAAATCATTCCAGAAGCCTGGTGCTTCACTTCCTTCAGCTCTGCAGTGGATCCTGCCAACCCTGTGCGCCTGTACAGGGAGTTGGGGGCCTGCTGGGTGCAGGACACTAAGGATTCCTTGCTGGTTAACCAAGTTCAAAATGTGAGCCTGTTACTGTGTTCTGGCAAAACCCTTGCCTTATCTACATGAGGAAGTGGACTCCGGTTTTCTGATGATTAAGATCTAATAAGTTAACTGTGGTTCTGTAGATGGAGCTTTTCCCATTCCCATTTCTTTGCAGCTTTTCACGTTAGCCTTTAACCCCTCTCCCTTTGCTGTGATCCCTCAGCACCGGGCCCCCTTACCCCAGATCTGACCTGATCCCGCCTGTTTCCCGAGATGTCCCTGAAAGTTGCAAGAGGAAGATTTAGGAGGTCAGGCACAGAGGTGCACACCTGCAGTCTTAGCACTCTGGGAGGTCAAGGCAGGAGGACTCCTTGAGTTCAGGAGTTCAAGATCAGCCTAAGCAAGAGCAAGACCCCTATTAAAAAAGTAGAAAAATTAGCCAGGCATTGTGGTGGGCACCTGCAGCCCCGGTTACTCAGGAGGAGCATCACTGGAGCCCAGGAGTTAGAGCTTACTGTAAGTTATGATGCCAGAGCACTCCAGTCTAGGCCAGAGTGAGTGAGACCCTGTATCAAAAAAAAAAAGAAAGAAAGAAAGAAAGAAAGAAAGGAAAGAAAGGAAAGAAAAGAAAGAAAAGAAAGAAAAGAAAAAAGACTCTAGAAGGAGAGGTGTAGTGTGTGTGGTCTGTGTGTCCATGAAGTCTTGTTGCTGGGCTGGGAAACGAGGAAGCAGGGTCAGGCTTTCCATAGAAGTCACTGGGCTTTTGATACATTTTTGCCATCTCTTTTCTGAAATTAGCAGCCTTCTAGACATACAAACACACACATACACACACTCCTTGCACACCTACATCATTAACGCGTGAAGCATTCCAGGTCACTGCTGTGATGGGGTCGCACAACCGTGCTTCCTTTGGGGTGGCTTCACTCCGTTCTCTGTGGTCCTTTCCCATAGGTTCCTGCCTCCGCTGAGAGGATGGCAGCTACGGCCCCAGCGGCTGAAGCAGAGGAACTTGAGAATCACAGGTAAGACTCTGTCCCAAACTGCACTGGGTTGTGTTGGGTTTATTTGGCATACTTTGTGCCATACATTGTTCTGAGAACTAGACTTACATTTACATACTGGATTCTTGTAATAGAGACTGAGGTCCAGGGGGATCAGCAACTCAGCAGGCTCAAAGATCAGATGGTTGTAGACCTCCAGGCTGGGCAGGCACCACCACATACCAGGCAACTGACTGAGCAACTCAGCAGGCTCATAAATCAGATGGTTGTAGATCTCCAGGCCGGACAGGCACCACGTACCAGGCAACTGACGGAGGACTTCCTCTTTCTTCCTTCTGCTGAGTTAATTTATCATCCCTTGTTTTATTGTCAACTATTTGCTTATCGTGTTCCACCTACTGAGAGGCAGTCAGCTGTAGAGGTTAAGGGTGCAGCCTCTTATTAAGGATGTGACCTTGAACCTTTAAATGGGATTAATGATAATACTTAGTTTATACTGTTGGTTGCATTAAGTAAATTCATACGTACTAGCTATTAAAAATTTTATTTCAGCCTACCCCAAAGGGGAATTCTTCCATGAGCAGAACCGTGTCATACTAATCTTTGTGCTCTCTGCAGTCAGCACAGGGCTTGGCTGATGTTAGATTCAGCTGATGTTTTCTGGGTCCCCTCTCTTTCCTTTCCTCAACATTTCCCCCTCTCATTCTCTTTTTGTCGCCGTGTGTACCTGTCCTAGGCCACTTGGCCTAATTTATATAATAGCTGGTAGTGTTTTCTCTTCCCTGCTGGGAAACTCCTGGAATCAGAAGTTTTCTTTTCTTTTCTTTCTTTCTTTTTTGTTTTGAGACAGAGTCTCAAGCTGTTGCTCTCGGTAGAGTGCCGTAGAGTGCCATGGCGTCACATCTCACAGCAACCTCAAACTCTTGGGCTTAATTGATTCTCTTGCCTCAGCCTCCTAAGTAGCTGGGACTACAGGCTCCTGCTACAGTGCCCAGCTATTTTTGGGTTGTAGTTGTCGTTGTTTGGCAGTCCCAGGCTGGATTCGAACCCTTCAGCTCTGGTTCCTAGCCGCTGAGCTATAGGCGCTGAGCCAGAATCAGAAGTTTTCATTCACTGTCATCTCACACATTTCTTTTACATAGTAGGTGCTTAATGAATATTAAAAAAATTTTTTTTTATTATATTTTATTTTTTCAAGACAGAGTTTTACTCTGTCACCCTTGGTAGAGTGCCTTGGCATCACAGTTCATAGCAACCTCCAACTCTTGGACGTGATTCTCTTGCCTCAGCCTCCCAAGTAGCTGGAACTAAAGGCACCAGCCACAATGCCCAGCTGTTTTTTTGTTATAGTTGTCGTTGTGTTTTAGCAGGCCCGGACTGGGTTCAAGCCCGCCAGCCTTGGTGCATGTGGCTGGCGCCTTAACCACTGTGCTATGGGTGTGCCTAGCCTAATTTTTTTTTTTTTTCCCCAGACACAGTCTCACTATGTCACCCTAGGTAGAGTGCAGTGGCATCACAGCTCACGGCAACCTCCAACTATTGGGCTTAAGCCAGTAGTTTTCAACCTTCTTAATGCTGCAACCATTTAATACAGTTCCTGTGGGTCCCTGGCTTAAACAAGTCTCTAGCCTCAGCATCCCAAGTAGCTGGGACTATAGGCACCTGCCACAAAGCCCGGCTATTTTTTGGTTGTAGATGTCATTGTTGTTTGGCAGGCCCACCAGCTCCAGTGTATTTGGTTGGCACCCTAGCCACTGAGCTATAGGTGCTGAGCCCCAAATATTTTTTAAATTAATAAAGCAACAAAATAAAATAAAATGAAGTCACTTGAAATTGTGTATAGACTAGAAAAATATTCTTTTTAAGTGATAGGTATCAGACTTATTATTTTAAAATTCTTTTAAAAAATAAGTTGGAGCATGTTCCATTTCACTATGATACCTGTCAAATTTACATATTTTAAAACTATTATTGGTTTTCATTTGATTTCCTTCTCCTCCTTTTCCTGGAATTGAGAAGGAAATAGAGTTTTTCTGTTCTGAAATATGCAACATTAGTTGTCTTAATCACATCCTGTTTTGTCATTTTGAAGCCTGTTAGTCCTTCTATTTTGCATTTTGTCTATTCATAACGCCCTGAAACGGAACAGGAACCTTCATTACGTTAAAAATAATTGCCATTAAAAGACCTTAAAGTACTGTAGATTGGGTTTGATTATCAGAATTTCAGATTGGCCTAGAGACCTCAAAGGCTTTCTGGGAAAGCGTGATATTGTAAACTGTGTATTTGGAGTTTGTCGCACTGCAGAGTAGATGGCCTGCTCGGTGGTGGGAGAATCCCCCCTCAGACATCTGGTCACAGAGTAGATGGTCTGCTTGGTGGTGGGAGAATCCCCCAGACATCTGGTCACAGAGTAGATGGCCTGCTTGGTGGTGGGAGAATCCCCCCAGACATCTGGTCACAGAGTAGATGGCCTGCTCGGTGGTGGGAGAATCCCCCCAGACATCTGGTCACAGAGTAGATGGCCTGCTTGGTGGTGGGAGAATCCCCCCAGACATCTGGTCAGAGACGTCTTCTGTGTTGACAGAACACATAGGGACAGCGGTTTGAACTTGTTTTTTTCTGCACTCAGGAAGTTTAGAGATCGTCCTATCCACACATAATCCTCGATTTGGACCCCTGAAAAATGGCCTTCCCACCCCACACCAGAGTAAAATTAGCCTTGAGTCTGGAGATCCATCCAGCTTGTCTGGAAGCGGTGGGGTGAGGGGCAGGTGAGAGTGGCTCTGTGTCCCAGGATGCCCGCCCACCCGCCCTTCCCGGACAGACTCTGGCTGTGTCAGCAGCACAGTCGGGGTGCGTGCTTGGCATGCCCCGAATGGCCACTGTTGACAGTTTATCAGCCCACCGGTCTCTTGAAATCTTCTGACACTTACCCAGGAAAATCAACTGACCCACACTCTCTTTACAAGAAGACCTCTGCCTCTTTAATTTCTTTGCGCTTCTTTCCTATGCAGGCTTTTTGAAAATGTTCAGGACATCACTGGGGAGGTGAATGGACAGGAGGGGAAATTTGAGAAACACGAGAGAAAGAAGCATTTGGATATAGGCAGAGGGAGAAACTGGAGCTCTCAGTGTCTGGAGGCTGGGTGTCTGCTGCTGATGCCAAATGCCAGCTAGAAACAGGGATTAGATAAATGAGAAAATACGAAACAGTGATGGGCTTTCCTGTTTCACATGTGTGCTGAGTGAGATAAATAAGACGTGGTCGTGGCATCCAGGAGTTTTGTTACTGGGGATAATGATATTAATAGCTATTCCATTAATTATATAAGCCAGTGTTGTAGGGTATAATGAGCATCGTCTGGAAAGGAAGAGAGGGGGCTGGGCCGTGTGGGGAGCATCCCTTTGTCTAGTGATATTTGCACATCACAGGAGCCACAGCCTTGGCTCCTTGCACACTCTTTTCTTTCTTAGGAGGTAGGTTGAGGTGGGAACATGATCAGTGTGATCCGGGTAGAAACTCAGACTAAGAAGGAAGAAAGAGATGCAGTGGCTCAGGCCTGTACTCCTAGCACTCCAGGAGGTCAGAAGTTCCAGTCAGCCTAAGCAAAAGTGAGACCCCATCTCTACAAAAAACAGACAAGTTAACAGATTGTAGTGGTGGGTGCCCATAGCCCCAGCTACTTGGGAGACTAAGGCAGGAGGATCACTTGAGCCCAGGAGTTTGAGGTTGCTGTGAACTAGCCTGAAGCCATGGCACTCTAGCCTCAGCAGAACTCTGTGTCAGAGAACAATAAAAAGAAAAGGAAGGGAAGGCCCAATTATTCTGTCTGGAATCCATGTCTGCCCCAGTTTCTACGGAAGAGTGTGCCCATCTCTGGGAATCAGCAGACACTGTTGAAGGGGCTGAAGGGACTTGGGCAGGCTGGAGAGGATAGATCTAGTCATCTAGATCTGTGTTTTGTAAATAACACAACCGACTCACTTATTTTAGGGTTATCTGTGGTTCTTTCACACAACTTTGGAACACTCAAGTGTTGAAAATGCATACGGCCCCAGAGCCAAGCACACTCACTGTCTTGCCTTTTACAATGGAAGGCTTGCAGTGTGCAGATGCAGAGTGAACCGCACAGACATTTTCTAGTAGCCACGCAGAAAAAAGGCCAAATGAACAGGTGTCTTACCTTGTCATCTTCCTGGACATTGTGCTGGAGGAGTGGGAGCTAGTGCAGCAGAAGAGAAAAAGAAACCTAAGGCCTGCAACTTGGGAAGGGTGTCTATCTCTGGGTGGGAGAGCAAGAGATGATTTTTTTGCTCTTCAAATTGCTGTCCTTGTTTCTTGAGGTGAACATGGTAATTTTAAAACAAGTCAAGTTTACGTGTTGAATGAACCTGACTATGGTAGTAACTGGCTGTCCTCCGGGTATGGGCAGATTTCACATTTTCATCATGTACTTTTGTGTGCTTTTCTGAATTCTTCCAGATTCCCCTTTAGACAGAAGCCCTGGGAACAAATTGGGGTTAAGAGGAAGGAGGAGGGGAAGCATAGCTTATGGGAGTGGGGACCTCAGAGTTGGGGTGTCTTATTCCTGGGATCTGGCCGTGCCCTTCTCCCGCCCATTGCCGACATAGAGCACTCTGTGATAGAGTCAGCCAGTGGGCACTGGTGCTCTATAAAAACTCCCCTTTATTTTTTATTTTTTAAATTTTTTTACAGCGACCACCTTGTCCGACTTTTAAATCCAAATGTGGCAACAATGAAAGAAGATGTTCTCTACCATTTCAGTCTCAGCACTGGCACACACGATTTCCCGGCTATGTTTGGAGATGTGAAGGTAACAATTCTCAGAACCTGTTTTAAACTCAGCCTCCTAAACGATTCAGGTGGGGTTCCTCACCAATGGCAGAGAGGACAGCTGGCAGGTTCATGAAACTATTTGTTTGTCAAATTTTTATTTTTATTATTATTTCTTTTTGAGACAAAGTCTCACTTTGTCACCCTTGGTAGAGTGCTATGGCATCACAGCAACCTCAAACTCTTGGGCTTAAGAGAGTCTCTTGCCTTGGCCTCCTGAGTAGCTGGGCCTATAGGTGCCTGCCACAACACCTGGCTATTTTTTTAGAGACGG
>CAUYQV010004075.1:0-22310 GCA_963574575.1 Galagoides demidoff
AACATTGAATGGGGAAAACTACTTACTGCTATATGATTTTTGACAAGCCAATTAAAAACATTGAATGGGGAAAAGATTCCCTATTCTACAAATGGTGCTGGATGAACTGGCTAGCGACATGCAGAAAACTGAAACTGGACCCACACCTGTCACCACTAACTAAGATAGATTCTCACTGGATTAAAGACTTAAATTTAAGACATGAAACTATAAAAACATTAAAAGAAAGTGTAGGGAAAACTCTTGAAGAAATAGGCCTGGGCGAAAATTTTATGAGGAGGACCCCCCAGGCAATTGAAGCAACATCAAAAATATACTACTGGGACCTCCTCAAATGAAAAAGCTTCTGCACAGCCAGGAACACAGTAAGAAAAGTAAGTAGACAACCCTCAGAATGGGAAAAGATATTTGCTGGTTAAGTTTAAGTCCTTTAATCAGTGAGAGTCAATTGTTGTTATAGGAGAAAAGTGTGGGTCCAATTTCAGTCTTCTCCAAGTCGCCAACCAATTTACCCAGAACCATTTGTTAAATAGGGACTCTTTCCCCCAATTTATATTTTTGATAGGCTTATCAAAGATCAGATGATGATAAGTGTCTGGGTTCATCTCTTGGTTTTCAATTCTGTTCCATACATCTATCTCTCTATTTTTGTGCCAGTACTATGCTGTTTTGATCACAATAGATTTATAATATAGTCTGAAGTCTGATAGTATGATAAAATGTCTATACTTCCCAAATCAATCTACAGATTTAATGCAATCCCTATTAAAGTACCTCCGTCATACTTTAAAGATCTGGAAAAATTAGTACTTCCTTTTATGTGAGAACAATTTCAATGAGGAACTAAGGGATCAAACAAAAGGCTCCAGGGGGAGCATGAGGCTTCTCCACCCTTTTCCAACCCCTATCTCTCTCAACCTTGGTTGAATGAGTCACAGTCAAAAGCAAAAAATTTCCATCCTTCCAATGAGGAAAGGCTTAGTCAAACATAAGGGATAGGAATTAGGCCATGATTCCCAGTAGGCAAAGCTTTTGGAGAAGTTGAAAAGTCAACACATAAAGGTATGCTCATTTTCCTTCATATTTTACTTCCTAGCAGTGACTGGAATGAAAAAGGCCCTTGATAAATGGCCTCCCTATTGTACTACCCTCCTTCCTCTTCAAGGAGTTTGACCCAAAGCAAAGACCATAGCCCAAAAGATCCCAAGGTGAGCAGCCGGTGCCAGCTCAGCTAGAGGGCACCCAACTACGGTTCTAATTTGTTCTGAATGTGGGTTTTGAGTCAACTAATAACCAAGTAGTATACTCTGCCAGTCATAGTCCTGTCATGTATTTCTCTCAGGAGCCTGAAGGGGATGCTGTGGCTTAGGCTACGGTTGAGTCAAGTCTAGATCCACAACACTACCTCATATTGTTTTCTCAGAGACCAAGATAATGAAGAGCTCATAGTTTACAATAAGCCAGAAGTTAAATCATGTTTGAGTATTATGAGGCCTGTACTCTCTCCACAGAGTTCTTTCTGTGACATAGGACTGGGCACAGAGACTTTGCAAGAAATCCCCTTGCTGGGGCCCTGAAGGGGAGTTGAACTTCCCTCCTCACATGCTGATTTATTTTCTGAAAAGGGAGAAAGAGTGTGAAGGTAGACAAATGCTCTTGTTTCTTTGAATGATATCTTGAATGAAAAAATGAGATAAAGTACATAGGGTGCTTAGTCAATAATTAGCACTTGTCAGATGGTGGTTAATTTTGCAATGTACTATAAACTATGACCAGTACCAAAATATGGAATTTGAATAAGATCAAGGTGCATCTCTTCTGCTCATATATTTTATCTTTTTCTGGAGTAATTAGGAAAGGAAGGAATTTAGAGTTGGGATTCAAATAATTCCCTTACTCTTCAAAAAGTAATGCTAACGATGCTATCGTCAATGTTTCCTTGGGATTTCCTGAGTTTCTACTTCCTAAACATCTTAATAGAGGAAAACTCTCAACCCAGTCATCTAGCTGCTGTTCCTCTTCCTCTGGTATTTGAGAAACCACCTGTGGCAGACTCAAATGTGTACATACCCCACAGCCAGCCCCCTTCTTCCTAGCTTATGGGATCCTGATTTAACCCAGAATGGAACAATATGTTGAGCAAAGACGCCTCAGGTGATGAACAATGATGAATATAAACTAACTATGTAATTAATTTTCCTTATCACAGATTGGTTTAGAGGTGTGTATTTATTTCACCAAGTTCTGTTTAGCAGGACTTGGAAAGATGTCTTTTGGCACTTCTGCAAAAGGGGAGAGAGACTTGTGTAAGCAAACCTCTAAAATTCTTTCTGGATTTGGCTTTGCATGTGAAAATGTAATGCTTAGAGCAATAACTGCCATCTTAGCACCACGAGAAGGTCAACAAGATAATGGAGAAGCTGATCCCAAGTTCTGACATTGCTGAGCCAAAGAACTCGCTCTGAATTACCTACCTCAAGACATTATATGAGAGAAAAATAAATCTTATTATTTAAATACTTTGTAGGAACATATTCCATAATTTGCGAACAAAAATCATCCTAGCCATATGGCTCTCCATTTCACTTACCCCAAAATCCCCTTTGATGGGTGGCAAGAAAATTCCATTGAAAGCACAGGAGGAATAAGGGCAGTAACTGGTATTGAAGAGTTCTACTATGCTTTTCTGGCATTGTTCATAGTCTCCAGTACCCAGGATTTCAAACTGCTCAAATGGAAGAGTCGTCTGAAATTTCTTGGTACAGGGTGTCTTGTAAAGGTCACTTATATTCACTGTCTTCTCATATCCAGGGTGAAAGCATGGGTCCTTGAGAATTCCATCTTTTACAATCTGAATGAAAAAAAAAAACACTTGAAGGCATCAGGTGTGAATGCTTTACATACAAAGGGTGCAATGTATAAGCATTATACAATATCCTAGCTCTCAGTATTGGCATTGATATGACCCTGCCCTACCCTTTTCACCTTTGGGATTAAGTTAAAAAAAAAAAAAGATTTGCATAACAGGTACCAGATGTGCTATCAGATGTAAATAAATTTAGCAATTTATAGAATGCTGATACAGTTAAAGGTGGGCCCAAAAAACCATTAGTTTGGAATGTCCTTGAGCACTTAGTCCTAATCACATAGGTCAGGAGCAGATTCATAAGGAAAATTTTCAAGACTCTCAAAATTTGAAGCCTAGAGGTACTTCTCCAATAGTCTGCACACCACTCCCAGACCATCACCACCTCTCCTAGCAGAGAATCAGAAGTTCCAACATGCTTTAGGTCATTTAAGCCAGTAGTATCAAAAGGATTTCTAACCTAAGAGAAGAAAACAAAGTGTGATGGATAAGAACCTTAGTGGTGCTCTAAACAGGGCTTATTCCTCTAGTGATTATCTTATTGATAGTGGTGGTCTTGAGAACTGGAGAGAGTGCCTTGGAGGAGAGCAGAGAACTGGTTATCCTTTCAGTGGAGACAGGGTACAGTTGGATGTGCTATCCTTGCCCTGTATTTATTTGTCAGGGTCTGCCGGTACTTGTATGTTCAGTATGTTTAACTTTTCCTGCCTTCAAATCTGGGGACACGATTTGAAGTGTTGATTGATAAACCCTGTGTTTTCCATGAAGTGTTTTATTTTTTTATTCTCCAAGGTCATTTCTAACAACTATTTTCTGTAGTTTGTAGGAAAAGGAGATTAAAAAGTGGTCTAGAAGAGCTTATGAACTGAAATCCACCCTCCAAACAACATTTCTACCATGTAATCTTCATTATCATCCCCATAAGGGTGAGAAATTATTTCCTAAGAAAAGCTCTGTGTCCTTGGAGATAATGTAGTAAACAAACATAAGAAGAGATGTCTGAATGGAACCATTCACAGGGATCAACCAGATGTAGTTAAATATCCTTCCTGAAAAAGGTTTGGAAAGTACAATAACCAACTTTAGACCAGTAACTGAATCAGAAAAAGAAAACAACAGGATGTGGGGGCTGGAGACCCAGAGGTAAGGAGGGCAGGTCTGGATTCATTTATACTTGCCTGAATGTCCTTGGCCAGTTTCTGCCAGAGTGCTTGATCCTTCCCATAACACAAGAAGCTATGTGTGTATACCTCGTAGTCCTTGCCATAGAGGCGAAAGTATAGAGAGTCCTCTTTGGACTCAGAATGCCGTGTGGGCACAAAAGTGATTTGTGTAGAGGCTCCCCCAAGGTCCAAAGCTCCAAAAGTTTCCTCATGATTGCTTTCAAGATATGCTAGGTTGAACCAATTCTGTGCCTAAAAGAGAGTACAATGACCAGTACTGAAGTTTCTGGAAATTCTACTGTTTATATTATTTCTTGGACTCAGATACTTCCTAAGGCAAAGAAGTAGAGGCATAAAGGTAAGACAAATCTCACTGGAGGTTCCTGATCTACAGGAGAACAAGAAAAGAGAGGGTTGAAAGAAATAGCTCAGACTGCAGCAACACAGAAGCAGTGTGACTAATGTTTACCAACTAGGGAACTGAGGCCAGATAGATTCCAGTACAAGTCCCCACTCAATTACTCATTAGCTGTGCAGCCATGGGCAGAATAATTACCCTCTCTAGGCATCAAGTTGGGGGCTCTAAAATGGGCATAATAATAGCAACTCACAGTTTTAATGAGAGGATGAAATCAGATAGCACATGAAAAGTCTTTAGCACAAAACAAGACACATAGCACTAGGCAAATATAAGCTATTCTTATTTTTATTTTTGTGTGTGTGGAGACAAGAGTCTCACTTTATTACCCTTCGTAGAGTGCCATGGCGTCACACAGCCCACAGCAACCTCCAACTCCTGGCCTCAGACGATTCTCTTGCCTCAATCTCCCAAGTAGCTGGCACTACAGGCACTCACCACAACACCTGGCTATTTCTTGATTGCAGTTTGGCTGGGCCCAGGTTTGAACCCACCACCCTCGGTATATGGAGCCAGCACTCTACCCACTGAGCCACAGGTGCCACCCAAGCTATTCTTATTTTTAATAATAGATTTTTAATCTCTTCTGTGTCTTCCTAAGGTAAAGACATGGTTTCATTATTCTCCTATAATAGAAGTTCTTGTAAGAGAATACCTCCAGTAACCCTTATAAATGTGGGAGTAAATTCATTAGTTCATTAATTAATTCACCCATCATTCATTCTGACTAGTCACCCAAGTACTGCCTGAGACAGCAATAGTATTGGTGTTTATAGAGCCACCTCCATAGGTGCTGTGAGCTATTCACCTTAATGAATTTTCCCAGCAGATAGTTGATAGTAATCCAGCCATAAGCACCTTCCTCTTGGCCAGTGATGATCCTGGCACCCTGGAAGTTAAAAGGGTAGCTGCTGAGGCTCCTTGTCACCACATCCAGGACCCTGTCTGCTGACTCCTCACTTTCCATCCTATACAAAAGAAGAGCTGAGGTTATTGTTTTTGTTTCAATAACTACACCTACCATTTCGGTTAGAGATTACATGCAATGTTTCCAAGAAGTGAACCATAACACATTAGAATAAACAGAAAGGAAGGGATGTCATGCATATGGCTGACGGAGGAACCCTCTTTTTGAATAAGAAAGAACTCATTTTTTGGCCCCTTCTCTCCAAATCCAAATTCTTTAAATCCTTGCATAGGTTAGTTTTCCTAAAATACTATGTTCATTCTGTTGTTCCCTGGCTCAAAAAATTATCAAAATTTTTGACTCTTAAAATTACTGTTAAGAGGTAGGTAACAGTCAATGCCTATTATCAATGCCTGTTGATAGCTAGGCATTGTTTGATCATTATACGAGAGTAATCTGTCCTACAATAGCTATCACTGGTGACTTCTAGCCAGTTACATAACCATACTCTGCTTGAAGTTTTAAATTAGGGCTTTAATAGAAACCAGGTGGCAAATGACTTGGGCTGGACAGCCTGCTGCCAGACTGGAAAAAAGTATTCCTCAAATTACCCTTCACTTCTTGTGCCTGTTTGAGACCTTGAGACCCAAAGGAGGAGTCTTCCAGGATTATCATAATGAAGGTGGGATGCACTGCTTCCAAGATCTAGTCTATGTCACACTGAGAACCTCTGAGTGGGAGGATGTTAACTTCCCTGTAATCTCTCCTCCATACCTACTAACTTCCTTTTATCCCTAGCTTTCCTCTCCTCCAATCCATCTTCTCTACTAGTGTCACCATTGTGGAAGATCCTTTAAGGTCTTCCCACTATCTCTAAGATAAACTCCAAACTTTCTAGCATGGCCCACAAGGCACTTTATGACCTGGACCAGAGGTCCTCAAACTTTTTAAAAAGGGGGCCAGTTCACTGTCCCTCAGACTGTTGGAAGGCCAGACTGCAGGCCCCTGGACGAGTTGGCTGCTAAGCAGACAGGCAGCGGCGGCAAAAACACCCTGCGGGCCAGATAAATGTCCTAGGCGGGCCGCATGTGGCCTGCGGGCTGTATAGTTTGAGGATGCCTGATCTGGATCCTGTCTTCTCAGAATCTCACCCAGAACCCTGGCTTTACCACTTGCCACACGTGTAACCTTGGATGAGTTACTTAACATTTATAAGTGGCAGCTTCTTTACCAGGTTAATAATATCTCTTTCATAGTTATGATGATTAAATTAAACAGTATATGTTAAATGCTTAGCACAGTGTAAGAACATAGCAAGGGCTTAAGAAATACAAGCTTCTATTATTATTTTAGATCATGCACCCTTATCTTCTATCTATGCAGAACTACTTACAGTTCTCTGAATAATACCTGGTCTTTAACACTCACTTCCCTGACTCTGCACATCCATTAGAACATGAGCTTCATGAAGTCAGGGACTTTTAACCTGTTCACTTCTATATCCCTAGCACTTAGAATAGTGCCTGACACATGATCGGTACTGAATAAACACTGGTTACCGGCTGGGTGCAGTGGCTCACACCTGTAATCCTAGCATTCTGGGAGGCCGAGGCAGGTGGATTTGCTTCAGCTCAGAAGTTTGAGACCAGCCTGAGCAAGGGTGAGACTCTGTCTCTACTAAAAAAAAAAAAAAAAAAAATACAAAAATTAGCTGGGCATCGTGGCAGGCACCTGTAGTCCCAGCTCCTTGGGAGGCTGAGGCAAGAGGATCACTTGAACCCAGGAGTTTGAGGTTGCTGTGAGCCATGATGCCATGCCACTCTAGCCTGGGGCAATGGAGTAAGATCCTGTCTCAAAAAAAAAAAAAAAAAAACCAACACTGTTTCCCAAAGCATGTAATCTGCTCTGCCTATAATTCCCTTTCCCTACTACAAATTTGTTCTTTGTCAATCAGCTAATATATCCCCTCCTCTGGTAAGTCTTCCTGACAGCAGTTCTGAGCACTATTCTATTAAAGAATGGATCGCTCTGTATCAAAACTGATTTCTTTGAGGACTGAGACACATATTCTAGAAAGAATAAGTACTCAATATATGAATAATGAATGAATTAATTAACAAGTGGACAAATAATGCACCTGGTTACCAAGTGGCTGCCAAGAAAAATGGGTTATTTGTGATTACTTATGTATTATGATGTTCATGGGTCTTCTTTGATCTTCCTTCTCCTAGATATTAAATGGCTAAACCTATAACCCAGACTCTAAGAGTATACAGGCTTAATGTTTCTTTCTCCCACTTTGTCCCCTCTCTGTTGAACTCTCCATGGAGGGATAGGCAAGTCTTTTTTTACATACTTAAAATCCTACTATTATATGTCCTAGTAAGAATTTAGAAGTTTTACTCAACTTTAGGCTGTAGAACAGGTATCCTCAAACTACAGCCCACGGGCCACATGCAGCACACCTAGGACATTTATCCCACCTGCCGAGTGTTTTCGCCACCACTGCCTGTCCTGCTTAGCAGCCGACTCGTCCCAGGGCCCACAGTCTGGCCCTCCAATGGTCTGAGGGACAGTGAACTGGCCTCCTGTTTAAAAAGTTTGAGGACCTCTGCTGTAGAATTTGGGGTATTTGGAAAGTGTAGCCCTCTCTCAAAACTTCAGATGCTCTTTCACTGTCAAGCCTAACTATCAAACACTCTTATCTTAATTGCTATACCTGAGCAATCGCATGCCTGCTGTGGCTCCCAGGTAAACAGGTGTTTCTTGGTGCTGGGAGTTTGGAACTACTTTCAAGGCTCTTTCCATGCATTCAAACAAGTAAATGTTCAAGTCGTTTATTTTCTGAACATATTTTGAGATTCCAGGACCTAAGGAAAGAGTAGAGGATAATCTGTTTTTAAAAAGTATAAAACATACCTTAACAATATTAGAGCAAAATATGATATTTTCTGGAAAAATACAAGAAAACAACTTCCTGATATAGTCTATGTTAGGTAGTTGTAATTACAGGGTGACTCACTAGACCTAGCTTTGCTTATGTAATTTTTAAACCTGGAGTTGGGTCTGTCCAGATAATAATTTTGCCACTGGATGGAGCAATTTTACAATTGTATAATAGTCCCAGATTTTAATAGATATCTTATAACTACTCTATTTGCTGCTTTTTGGTGTTTCTTCCACAAAATTCTAATTAACAACATTAATTCCTAGAATACCTAAGAAAATAAGATATTTAGAACCAAGGTTAAAATAAGACCAAGATATACTGGCTTTTACTGAAAAAACAGAAGCTGCTACTAAACTGGCTATGTGATCATGGTCCCCTAAAATTTCTAACATTGAGCTTTCTTCATTTGTTAAAAGAAACAGGAATAAAACTCACATATCCTCAGCAACTCTTCAACTCCAGTACCCTGCCTTCCTAGTGAAACTATTTTTCCAGTTTCAGATCAAAAACCTAACTGTTGCTAAGGAAAGGATCTGGAGCTAAGATTCCTTAAGCTGTTTGTATTTCCTCAACACTTTCACATTAAAATAAATATCTAGAACAGCGTTTTTCAACCTTTTTTATCTCACTGCACACATGAACCTATAGTTAAACTTCCACAACACACTTAAATTATGTTGATCCAAAAAAAAGAGTAAGAAAAAGAATATACTTCCTGTGCATTAAACTTCTTTCAAAAGTATTTTTATTAATGACCTTCAAAAATTTTCGTGACACACCTAAGATCCTCTTGCAGCACACCAATTGAAAATCACTGATCTACATTATCAGTGGTTCACAATAACTATTTGCTTGAAAGGTGATTATTTAAATAAGTTATCTACATCATTCACAAGTTCTTAAATAGCCTGTTTACTTAGCCATGAGAAAATCAGCTCTACGTTAACATCTGTTTTAACTCAGAAAATCTGGTGTTAAATATTGATTAAATAGAGAAGTCTCTCTTTTGAGAGGGGAATATACCACATTTGTTAAACTAAACACTCATGAGATAAGTCTCAGAAGAAAGACATCTGCTAGATTAAAAATAAACAAAACCTTTTTAAAATGGAAGTCTTCAATGATTCCCTAACAATAAAAAATAAAATAAAATAAAAATGGAAGGCAGTGAATTAAATAAAAACCAATAAAATGAGAGATTGGGGCTTTAAGAAAAACTAGACATACTGTCTCAGTATTGATGGAACCAAGGCTCAAGCTACTGGATAGAATAGCTTGCTTGCTTGGAAACACTCCTTCTATACTAGTTTCTTGGAAAACTACAAAAATTAGTGAACTCCACAAGCCATCAAACCGAAAGCCAATTATCTTGTGGGATCTAGGTTACCTATCTGACTAAAAATAAACAGTGGGTTCCTGGCCCAAAATACCAAGAGGTAACAGTCAAAGAGATTACATTGCAATGCGATGTTTGTCGTTGCATGATGGGGTACAGTGCAATGCAATGTTTGTCGCTGCATGATGGGGTACAGTGCAATGCAATGTTTGTCATTGCATGGTGAGTACAGTGCAATGCGATGTTGGTCATTGCATGGTGAGGTACAGTGCAATGAGATGTTTGTCGTTGTATAGTGGGGTACAGTGCAATGCAATGTTTGTCGTTGCATGGTGGGGTACAGTGCAATGGGATGTTTGTCATTGCATGGTGGGGTACAGGGCAATGCGATGTTTGTCGTTGTATGGTGGGGTATAGTGCAATGCAATGTTTGCCATTGAGTGGAGGGAGTGGAGGAAGTTGAACTGTCAACAGCTCTAACTTGTATTGTGACCTTACAAGAAAAACAACTAGGAAAAAAATGAATATGGAATGCAGTAGTTCAGAGAAGCAGGAAACCTGGAGTATAATTAGTAGACCTAGATTCTTGTCCTGGTTACAAGGCTCTAATCCTCCAGGTTTTCACATCCTTCTCTGTAAAAAAAGATTTAAATGATCTTCAAGATCCTTTGCCTGGCCCCCAAAGTGTGTAATTTGATCTTTCCTGCTTACACAGAAACCAAAACCTTTCAAAAACATCTTCTAAGGCTAGGGTACAAAGACTAAGAGAGCAGTAATTCTCTGGACCAGCAAAATTGGCATTAGTTTGGAACTTGTTAGAAATGCAAATTCTCAGGCTTCATCCCAGCTCTGCTGACAAACTCTGAGGGTTGGGACCAGCATTTGTGTTTTAACAATCCCTCCAGGTGGTTCTGATACACTCTCACATTTGAGAAACACTGGTTAAGACATGGGTTTGATATTGGGCAGACCTTAGTTTGAACCGCAGCTTCGTTACTTACTAGCGAAGTAACCTTAAAGAAGTGATACAAACTCTCTCAACCTCAATGCCCTAATTTAAAAAATGGGAATAGTAATATACATGTATTTAAAAAAACACATATAACATGTTGTATATACCTCAAAGGAAGACTGTGAGGCTGAACTGAAATAACACATGCTCAGTGCTTAGTGCATGGCAAGCAGAAGGGTTGTCACTGAAAGCTACTGAGGCAAGAAAGTAAAAGCAGAACTAAAAGAATTTATCCTAGCTGCTCTGTGTAGGCCTCAGCCAAGCCGCAGGCGTTTCTGCTGTCTTCGTGTTTCTCCCCTGACATACACGGGGCCTAGATTATAACCTAGTAACTTCCTTGGGTTTCTGTTGCCTTTGGGGCAGGTGGTCTGACCAGTCTCAAGGATGCAGGAGAATCTGACCTTCCCCCTTGAGTCCGGGACCTTGAGGATGATGTCATGCCTCTCTGTCTTATGACCCTCACGTGCACTCCCACCCTGAAAGGTGGATAAAAGAGAGGCAAGAGATTGAGTCGGGGGGCTCAGTTTTGGGAAACATGCTGGTGTTCTGAGTACCCCCGGCGGAATAAACCTGCTTCCTCTAATCAACTAGTGCCTGGAGTCTTCTGTCTGCGTCGGTTTCCTGCTACTCTACTATTACTCAATTATTTTAAAATGTGCTTATTCTTCAAGGGCTTGATCATTAAGGACTGATTTCAATATCATTTTTATAATGGTAATAAAATAACAACAATAGCAGCTCTGTTGTGTTTTCTACTTGGCTTCCTTTACTTGGGGCTCCTTTTACTCCTATGTTCTACTTGCCACACACCTCTCAAGTTCTCACGCCTCACTCTCTCCCTCTTTTTTCATCTTACCTTTTACTTTGCATTCTTCTATCTGTTGCACCACCCCTGTGTCATTCTCCTTTTCTGCTGGCCACTTGTAAATATATAAACTTGTGTGAGAAGAGCCTGCATCCAGCACAATCCCATACTGAAAGCAAAACAACCCAAAAACTTATCATTATCACGTCCTTCATCTCCATATTCAACTTACAACAGAAAGAGGACAAGGATAGGAATTTCCAAAACATTAAGAGAACATATTTTGATTTAAAAGGAACAATGGGTTTAGGGGCTGGAGTTACTCTGATCACAAGATTACCATAAAACCAATCCCTCAGGAACAAGGTTCTTTGTGCTAGTTGCACTTCAGAAATATTCAGGCCTTATTTAGGGTGGGGCCCAAGCAGCAGTATTGTTTAGAAGATTCCAAGGTGATTCTAACGTGCAATCAAGATTCAGAACCACATGCTCAAGTGGCTAAGACATTATGAAAGGAATAGGAAGCCATTAATGATCCATGCCTCACATTCTATTATTGGAATGGTAGTGACTTGGGAGTTATTTATATCCTACTGCTCAAGGTCATCACCAAGGTCTGATTTTTCATGCAGGTCTGCCTTCTGAGAGTACATGTTTTCATGTGGTGGTGTACAAAGTTAGTCACTACTCCAGATACTGGTGTGCTACCAGCTTCTCAACAAGTCATACAAAATATTCAAAAATTTCAACATCCAGCATAAATGTGTTAATCTGCCTTTCCAAACTTATCTACTATTAGAATCATAACAGAATCACCTGGAAAGCTTCAAAGACTACTGATGTCTGTGTCCTTTCCCCAGAAATTGTGATTTAATTGGTCTGCTATGTGGAGCAGGCTTTGGAATTTTTATAAGATCCCATGTGATTCTAATGTACAGACAAGTTTGGGAACACTGAGTTAATCCATTGAGGACCACACAGATATAGTAAATATCATTAATTTTAGTTCAAGAAATGTAGAGTTTGTTTTAAAGAGAGATATATAAAATACCAAGTGCATGCTTTAAATTATAAATATAGCTATAAAATTGTATTTAATACATTTTAAAGTCATGTTTTTAGCTCTTATGAACAAAGGAGATGAAAGGAGGAATAAATTAGTGAAAAGAGGGGGAAAGACATCATAAGGAAGGACTAGATGGGCAGAGGAGAAATGGGAAAAAACAAAATTACCATATCCAATTTCATGAGTGTATTAAATGTAACAGGCAGGTATTGTAAGAAGCATCCTATATGAATTATCTACCTTAACTCTTTTTTTAAATTTCATAATTAAATTTATACCTCTTTTGTTTATAAACTTTGTTTTTTATATAAATTGAGTAAAGGTTATAAGGGTACCCCTTATAGTCAGACCGTGTGCATTTATCCACTCCATCCTCCCCCCTCTCCCACCTTGATTTTTATTGAGATTTACTTCCATGTGTGCACTTAAGTTTAGGACTGATTGATCAACACTCAAGTGCCTTAATTCTTAGAACATTGTTATAAAATAGAGACTGTTTTTTTTCCTTCTATGCAGGTGAGAAACTGAAGCATAAACAGCTTAAGTAATCACTCAAGATACACAACTAATAGGTGATAGAGCCTGGATTTGAATCAAGGTCAGACTCTCAAAATCTTATGCTCTTTATACACAGAAACACAGAAAGGGTTTAGACAATAGCCTTCAATCTGGTGTCCCCTTTTCAAAACATGAAATGAGGGACAACTACAGCAAAGTGTGCAGATCTTAGGTGTACACCTCAATGAATTTTTGCACATGTGCACATCCATATAACTACTACCAAGATGAAGACAGAACATTTTCTAGTCCTAGAAGGCTTCCTGGTGCCCCTTCTCAGTCAGTTCCCCTTGAGGGTGACCACTATCTTGAACTGTATCACCATGGATGAGTTCTGCCTGTTTTTGACTGCAATAAATCAATTACATAGTGTGCTTCCCTTATAGTTCATCCTTTTCCATTGCTGCAGAACAGTGTTTTTCAACCTTTTTATCTCATGTCACACTTGAACCCATAGTTAAACTTCTATGACACACTTAAATTGTATTGACCGAAAAAGAAGAATTTTTAAAAAAGAATATATTTACTGTGCTTTAAACGTCTTTCAAAAATAATTTAATGATCTTCAAAATTTTTCATGGTACACTAGTTGAAAACTACTTCTGTAGAGCATTTCATTATATTCATATTTTTATTCATTTGACTATTGATAAAAATTTGAGCTGTTTTCAATTTTGGGTTATTGGGAATATAGCTGCCAGAAATATTCATGTTCATTTCACTTTTTGGACATAAGTTCTTAATTCTGTGCATTTGCCCAGGAGTAGACTACCGAATGCCTGTTTTAACTGATACTCAACTATTTTCTTTCTTTTTTAAAGAGACAGGATCTCTTTCTATTGCCTAGGCTGGAGAACAGTGGTGCTCAAGCAATCCTCCCACTCAGCCTCTTAAGTAGCTAGCACTTCAGGTGTACATCACCACACTTAGCTAATTTTTAAATTTTTTTGTAGAGAAAGGGGTCTTACTATATTGTCTAGGTTGATCTTGAACTCTTGGCTTCAAGTGATCCTCTTATCTCAATCTCCCAAAGCCCTGGGATTACAGGCATGAGGCATTGCACCTGGTTCCTATACTACAGAGAAACATGGAAAGGAGTAAATGGGGAAGCAAAAGGAAGAGAAGCAAAAGAAGTCCATGTGAAATATGACCCAATTAACTCTAGTTGCATTTGGCTGTTCATTTAAGCTGTAGACCTCGCAGTGTGTGGTCTACCACTTGAAAATACTTTTAATTTGGCAGTTAATATATGTATATACATATATATGTATACACATATCTATACACTCCTATTGTCTTGTCACCTGATGAGAACCTAAGAACCTCCAAGGAGAAAAAAAGAATAATGATTTAGGAGATCTCTCTGAACTATTAGGAATATCCTGGATTTGAATCCAGCTCAGACTCAATATTTTACACTCCTTGAACACAAAAACATAGAAGCAAGGGCTGTGTAAGTTTCAAATTTGTGCCACCTTTTAAAAACATGAAATGAGGGACAACTACAGGAAAGTGTGCAAATCTTAGGTGTACACCTCAATGAATTTTTGCATATGTGCATATTCATATAACACTACCAAGATCAAGATACAGAACATTTTTCTAGCCTCAGAAGGCTCCCTAGTAGAACCTATTGAGTGCCAAACTTCATTCCATTTCACTATAGACCAGGGAGTATCACTCTGCAGACCTCATGAGGATACCTGACCCACCTTCACTGTGTCCTCTGCCTTGTTACACACAGCAGGGATTCCCTGTACTAATTAATGCCATACCCTCAGAAAGAAAAGGGCCTATATACTAGCTTTGGGCACAGCAAGGAAGCAAGCTAGACAGACTCCTCTGCAGCTAGGCCTACAGTGAAAGGAATCAAAAAAAATGGCGTAGCACCTTCCTAGACTCAACCAGAAAGAGTTAGAAATTTTGAATAGACCTATATCAAGCACTGAAATACCATCAACTATACAAAATCTCCCAAAAAAGAAAAGTCCAGGACCAGATGGCTTTACATCAGAAGTCTACCAAACCCTTCAAAGAGAAACTAGTACCTATATTACATAATCTTTTCCAAAACTCAAAAAAAGAAGGAATCCTCCCCAACACATTCTATGAAGCAAATATCACCTTGATCCCCAAACCAGGAAAGGCCCCAACAAAGAAGGAAGACTAAAGACCAATATCATTAGTGAATATTGATGCAAAAATATTCAATAAGATCCTAGCAAACAGAATTCAATGACACGTCAAAAAATTACACACCACAAGCAAACTGGTTTTATCCAGGGTTACAAGGTTGGTTCAACATATGTAAATCTATAAATATAATATACTACATAAATAAAATAAAAAAAAAACAAAGACCACATGATTCTATAAATTGATACAGAAAAGGCTTTTGATATATCCAGCATCCTTTCATGATTAGAACACTTAAGAAAACAGGCTCAGATGGAACATTTCTTAAACTGATAGGTGACATCTACAGAAAACTCATAGCCAATATCATATTGAATAGAGTAAAATTGAAAACGTTTCAACTCAGATCTGGAACTAGACAAGGATGCCCATTGTTACCACTGCTATTCAACATAGTACTGGAAATGCTAGACATCAATAAGGCAAGAGAAGGCAATCAAGGGTACTCAAATGAGGTCAGAGGAAATCAAATTCTCACTCTTCACAGATAACATGTCTTATATCTGGAAAACCCCAAGGACTCAACTACAAAGCTCTTAGAAGTGATCAAAGAATATAGTAGTGTCTCAGGATACAAAATCAATACTTACAAATCAGTAGCTTTTATATGTACCAACAATAGTCAAGCCAAAAATATAGTTAAGGACTCTATTCCTTTTACAATAGTGCCAAAGAAGATGAAATACCTGGGAATTTATCTAACAAAGGATATGAAAGATCTCTATGATGAGAACTATGAAACACTAAGAAAAGAAATAGCTGAAGATGTTAACTAATGGGAAAACATACCATGCTCATGGTTGGGAAAAATCAACATTGTTAAAATGTCCATACTACCCAAAGCAATCTACAGATTTAATGCAAGCCCTATCAAAGCACCATTGTCATACTTTAAAGAACTTGAAGAATAGTACTTTGTTTTATATGGAATCAGAAAAAAAACCTTGAATAGCCAATACATTACTTAGAAATAAAAACAAAGGCTCAGTGCCTGTGGCTCAAGTGGCTAAGGCGCCAGCCACATACACCTAAGGTGGCAGGTTTGAATCCAGCCTGGGCCGGCCAAAACAACAATGACGGCTACAACCAAAAAAAAAAAAATATAGCCGGGCTTTGTGGCAGGTGCCTGTGGTCCCAGCTACTTGGGAGGCTGAGGCAGGAGACTCGCTTGAGCCCAGGAGCTGGAGGTTGCTGTGAGCTGTGATGCCACAGCACTCTACCCAGGGTGACAGCTTGAGGTTCTGTCAAAAAAAAGAAATAAAAACAAAGGAGGTATCATGATTCCAGACTTCAGATTATACTACAAATCAATAGTGATCAAAAGAGCATGGTACTGACACAAAAATCGAGATACAGATATATGGAACAGAATAGAGTATCTAGACATGAACCCAGCCACATATTGTCATTTGATCTTTGATACACCTAACAAAAACATACATTTTATCTGCAGAGCTAAGGGCACTACAAGTAAAGTAAACAGACAGCCTTCAGAATGGGAGAAGATTGTTGAAGATTTTCCCTACTTGTTAATAGGGAAAAGATTCCCTATTTAACAAATGGTGCTGGGAGAACTGGCTAGCGACCTGTACAAGACTGAAACTGGACGTTCATCTTTCACCACTAACAAAAACTGATTCTCACTGAATAAAAGATTTAAACTTAAGACATCAAACTATAAAAATACTAAAAGAGAGTGCAAGGAAAATGCTTGAAGATATTGGTCAGGGAAAATATTTTATGAGGAAGACCCCCCTTCCCCCAGCAATGGAAACACCAAAAATATATTATTGGGATCTGATCTGTACAGCTAAGAGCTCTACAAGTAAAGTAAACAGACAGCCTTCAGAATGGGAAAAGATTTTTGCAGGTTATGATTCCAACAAAGGCCTGATAAATAGGCTTTACAGAGAACTCAAATTAATCAATAAGAAAAGAACAGACAACCCCATTTCTTTGTGATCAAGAGACTTGAACAGAAACTTTTCTGAAGATGACAAGTGAATGGCCAAGAAACACATGAAAAAATGCTCATCTTCTTTAATCATCAGAGAAATGCAAATGAAAACCACTTTGAGATATCATCTAACTCCAATAAGATTAGCCCACATCACAAAATCCCAAAACTATAGATGCTGGCATGGATGAAGAGAGAAGGGGACACTTCTATACTGCTAGTGGGATTGAAAATTAATATAGCCTTTTTGGAAAGAAATTTGGAGAATTCTCAAGGAACTAAAAGTTGACCTACTGTTTGATCCTGCAATTCCATTACTAGGTATCTACCCAGATGAACAGATATCATTTTACAACAAAGACATTTGCACCAGAATCTTTATTGCAGCCCAATTCATAATTGTCAAGTCATGGAAGCAGCCCAAATCCCCATCAAACCATGAATGGATTAACAAATTGTGGTATATATATACCATGGAATACTATGCAGCTATAAAAAAGATGGAGACTTTACATCTTTTTGTGTTTACCTGGATGGAACTGGAACATATTCTTAGAAAAGTATCTCAAGAATGGAAAAAAATATCCAATGTACTCAATGCTATTATAAAATCATTATATAATCACTTACACATTCATACGAATGATAAAACACAAATATAGTCCAGAAAGAAGGAGGTAAGGGGGGGAAAGGGTGGGAATGGGGGAGGGCAATTGGAGGGATGGTATTTGGTGGAATCTCACATAATGTATACAATGCAAGGGTACATTTCAAACAACTAAGAGAATATTATAAATATTTTGTCTTACCACAAAAAATAAGTGAGGTGATGGTCATGTTAATCAGTTTGATTTAAGAATTCCACAGTGTATATCAAATCATCATCTTATACCCCATAAATGTGCACAGTTATGATTTAATAAAAATTAAATTTAAAAAATGGCTTAGGTGATAACCATTTTGGGCCAAGAGGGATGCTGACTGAGGTCCGACGACCTTGTACCCGTGGGAAACCTCCCCATATGGAGAAAGAGGCTCAGGGGTTACAGACCAGAAAATTCTGTTGTTCTCTAGCAAATCCCATGAATTCTTCCTGCCAGAAAATGTTCCAAACAAAGCAACATATGATAAAAGCTGGTGAGGCAGCAGCAGCAAGCAGCCTTTATCTGGAATCAGCACATTCTATTCTGTCTAACTTTGTTAACATGAAAGTCGCTCTTGTAGTGGAGCCAAGGAACTAGCCTTGCTTCTGTCAGATTGTTTCTCTAAGGCCTTACACAGTGAGATAGTTGAGAAAAGAAAGCTTTACTACATTTCATTTGGCAAGTGTTTGAGAAGGAGGTACAGTATATTTTAACAGAAGAATTGAAACATTTCATCTTATATACATGGTATACAAGAATGCTAACCTATTAAACTGTGACAAATGTTTTGTCTTCTAAAATGGTTTGCAGAATAAAAAACTGGCATTGCTTGCTGTTTTAGAGGCAGATAAAGCTTGATTGTCTGAAGGTTGTCAGTTTGAGCATTTGGGGAGTCTGTCTTTGTTCCAGTGTTCATCAGTGCCCAGGTACCCACCATCTTTTGTTCTCTTTCCACCACATTAGCATTTTCCAGTGCACGTTCCAGACAGCACAAGACCTGTAAGGGTCTTGCAAATTAAGCTTCCCAGAAGTTTGGGGAATGCTTGTGCTCTCTGCCACTCCTGGGCTCACAAACTCATTAGCTAGTGAATGCCTCAGAGATGTCTGAGAGAAACCCAATATTTCTCTGTCCTTCATATTTAAAACATTTCCAAAAGCTCTATGAGTATATCCTTCAAAGTAAATAAAAAGTCAAAGATTTGGGTGGTGAGGAAGAGACCTGACACCCCTTACTACTATTACTTCACTATTATTTTCTACTTTAAGAGTACTAAAAGTTTATTAAATATCACCTTGAAAATAAAGGAAAAAAGAACAAAAAGATATTTAGGATTCCACCAACTAGGTATCACTGTTATTTTTATTTCCCTCCAGTCTTTAAAAAAAATGTATAACACTTGCTAGCTTTTTATCATGTACATAATTTCAGTGATCATAACTGATCTTCACAAACTAGGCTGCAAGAACAGAGGCAGTGGTCTGGAAAGAGAAACAATAAGAGTAGAAATAATCTTGTTTGGTTCACAGAAACATCATTGCAGTGGCTCTGGTGA
The DNA here is from genome assembly GCA_963574575.1 of Galagoides demidoff. Taxonomy (NCBI): domain Eukaryota; kingdom Metazoa; phylum Chordata; class Mammalia; order Primates; family Galagidae; genus Galagoides; species Galagoides demidoff. Next base: position 19,432 of record CAUYQV010004075.1, read on the forward strand.
AGACTAGAAAATGTAGGCAGCAGCAGACCCTGAGCTTATTGAGGCTAGAGGCCATGTGGAGGTGGGGAAGATTCCTCCTCAGAATGGAAATAATTCTGCCTGTACAAGTGTCATAGTTTCAGGCTTTTGGGTAAGTCTCCTCAGATGCACTAAGAGAAAACTGGAATGACATTACTTGCTTCCTGGCTGTGCAGTGCAGAAGTAGGACATTTAAATTCCCTCCTCTGAGTCTCCTCATTCAGAAAACACCTGCCATCATGCTGGCCTGGATGCAGTTACCCACAAGCTATGTGGCTTCTGCTCTGGGGCCTTTGCCCAGAAAGCCCTTTACTTGACATCCCAGCCTTTGCCAACCTCCTTGGATTAGATCCTACATCCTGATCAGAATGCCTGTATTTTTCCTTCTAAAGACAGAACTGACCAATGATGTAATCACATATTTTGTGGTAATCTGATTAATACATGTTTTCCTATTGGATTGTAAGCTACCTGAAAGAAGGTCTACTTTGTTCACCATAGTATATCCTACTATATATTAGGCCCAGAGAAGGAATTCAACAGATGAACATAATTGCTGAATCAAATGATAGAGGGGAAGTTAGAACTATAGTTCCTAAATTCCTGGCAGGCCTAAAAGAGGTTAATATTCATAGTCTAATATAAAGTAGTTATCATTGGGGTTACTCTATGCCCCCCAACAAAAGAAAAATCCAATAAGCCAGGTGCCGTTTGAATGTTTTCCTCTCCAAAACTCTTGTGCTGAAAATGTAATCACCAATACAACAGTGGGGTGGGGGATCAGGTAATGGGAGGTGCTTAGGTCATGAAGCCTGAATGGATTAATGACACAATAAAATGGGCTTCTGAGAGTGGGTTCACTATCTTCTGTACTTTTGCCATGTGAGGAACAGCGTTCCTTCCCCTCCAGAGCAAGCAGAGACTGGGCTGTTACCAGCCACCAGGTACTAGAACCTTGATCCTAGACTTTCCCAGAACTGTGAAAAAATTAATTTCATTTCTTTATAAATCACTCAGTCTGTAGTATTCTCTTATGGTAGCAGAAAGATGGACTGAGATAGCAGGTAACCCAAGCAACACTGTGATCATTAACTTCTGGTGGTCCCTTCAGGCACAATGGTTCTTCAAAAACTTTCTTTAAAATTCCTGTAGCTTTAATGGTAACTACAACAGCCTCATTAGTCTGTCTTAGTAAGTTTGGATTTATAAATAAAGCTTATCCCTTTCAGTGTAACTCTAGTACTGTATAAACAAACCAGGTTTGCTACGGAGATGCTAGCAGGGCTTATAAACATTTAGAGACCATTTTTTCCATTCTTTTTTTAAATTAGAGTTATTAGACCTTTTATAAACCAGAATTATTGTTTGTTTTCCACCTACTTTTTTTAATAGTGGTTATATGTACATAACATAAAATCCACCATCTTAACCATTTTTAAGCTGTACAGTTTTGTACTGCTGTACAACTGTATTAAAGATAGTCACATTGTTGTACAATCATCACAATCACCTATCTCCAGATGTTGTTTTTTTAAATCAGACAAAGTTAAAATCCAATATAGAGTAAAAATAATACTGGTGGTCATCAACTTCTAATCTTTTAAAACAAAATAACTTTAAACCCAGGATACTGTATCCAGCTAAACTGAGTTTCATTTATGATGGATAAATTAAATACTTTAATGACATTCACATGTTGAAGAAATATGCCATAACTAAACCAGCTCTTCAGGATATTCTCAGACCTATCCTCCATAATGACCAGTGTAATCCTCCATCACAAAAGTAAACTCACTCAGAAACTTTTGATCAAATTCCAACTTTTACAGTGACAAAAGGATTAAAAATGTCCACTGGACTTTCGAACAACTTGATACCTAAAATGTTATCAGGCTTATCAATAATTTCAATCAATGTGAATGGCTTAAACTGTCCTCTAAAGAGGCACAGATTGGCTGATTGGATACAGAAACTCAGACCAGATATCTGTTGTATACAATAATCTCATCTTACCTTAAAAGATAAATATGGACTCAGGGTGAAGGGATGGTCATCTAATATTCCAGGCAAATGGAAAGCAGAAAAAAGCAGGCATTGCAATTTTATTCACAGATACAATAAGTTTTAAACCAATAAAAGTAAGCAAAGATAAGGATGGCCACTTTATATTTGTTAAGGGTAATAATCAATATGATGAGATCTCAATTATCAATATTTATGCACTCAACCAGAATGCACCTCAATTTATAAGAGACACTCTAACAGGTATGAGCAACTTGATCTCTCCTAGCTCCATCATAGTCAGAGATTTTAACACTCCTTTAGCAGTGTTGGATAGATCATCCAATAAGAAGCTTAGCAAAGAAATCTTAGATTTCAATTTAACTATTCAACTTTTGGACTTAACAGACATCTACAGAACATTTCATCCTAACAAAACTGAATACACATTTTTCTCATCAGTCCATGGAACATATTCCAAAATTGATCACATCTTAGGTCATAAGTCTAAACCTTAGCAAATTTAAAAGAACAGAAATTATTCCATGCATCTTCTCGGACCATCATGGAATAAAAGTTGAACTCAGTAACAACAGGAATCTGCAGACTAATACAAAAACATGGAAGCTAAATAACCTTATGCTGAATGATAGATGGGTCAGAGACAAGATCAAGAAGGAAATTTCCACATTTTTAGAACAAAACGACAATGAAGACACAAGTTATCAGAACCTCTGGGATAACACAAAGGCAGTCCTAAGAGGAAAATTTATAGCATTGCAAGCCTTCCTCAAGAGAATGGAAAGAGAGGAAGTTAACAACTTAATGGAACATCTCAAGCAAATGGAAAAGGAAGAACA
>CAUYQV010004081.1:0-49998 GCA_963574575.1 Galagoides demidoff
ATGACGGGCAACTGGATGAGTGGAATGATTGTGACCTAAGACAGGCACTTCTTGAAGAACAAGGAGGTAGCCAAAGACGGGCAACCCAATCTCACTCATCCCGACCTAAGACAGACGCTTCTTTAGAAAATAAAAAGGGTCGGGCAACTGGATGAGTGGAATGATTGTGACCTAAGACAGGCACTTCTTGAAGAAAAAGGAGGTAGCCAAAGACGGGCAACCCAATCTCACTCATCCCGACCTAAAACAGAAACTTCTTTAGAAAATAAAAAGGGAGGAGATGTAAGGGTAAATAGCTATGCTAAAAGCACAGCGTGATGGCAGCCTCTCCCAGATCCTGTGACCTAAGAATATCTCAACCCTGGAAAAAACCCATTAACAGCCATTTGTATGCAACCCTGCAGGTAGCCCCCTTCCACTCCCCTATATATTGTCCCAGCAATAAAGGAAGTCGGCTCCAACTTTGCTGACTCTCTTGAACTACACTTTGTCTCTTGTCTTTCTTTACCTTCTAGGCGCGACCTCCAAGTCTGAACTGTGTGCGTGTTCTTTCATTCTACTTCTAAAGCTACTATAGCTCTCTTCTCCCTTCACACACCGAACACGCACGGTGCCGCCCTTTCTGCCGGACGGGAAAGGCGACAGAACCTTGTCAACTGGGTTCAGGGAACTGGGGCTCCAATCCCCACTAAAGTCTATAGTGATGAAAATAACAAGGCACTGGCATGAAAATAGAGATATAGATCTATGGAAAAGAATAGAGAACCTAGAGATGAACCCAGCCACTTATCACCACATCGCCCCAGTTCTTCTAATATACTCACCTCTACCCACTTTAATTCTTATTCTCAAATTCCTTGTATTTCCAACTGAAATAAACAATGGTGACCTCAAAAACATTGTCATTCACTCCTTCTATGTGGCTAAATTTCTATCCTTTTCAATTCTGTATTACTGTAGTCTTGCTGAAGGCACCTAGATCCCTCAAACAATCTACAACTTTCTTGAGGTCTACTTGGGCTTTAATGGAGATTGAGCCCTCTGTGTATTAAATGTCTTTCTCTTACTTTTCCCCCTTTCTTTTCACTGATGAGGCTTATTTATCTCCTAACATATTTGAAGGGGATCATCTCTCAGCAGTTTGTATTGGTGAGAAGTGCTATGACATTATACTGATTCCGTCAATGTTTCCCTCCAGGTCATTTGCCTAGAACCAAAGAAAGGATTTTATATGTATAATCTCACTGTCCTTAATTATGTTGTAGGAGATGTTTTTTACTTTTGTATCTATTACCTGTGTGGAGTATATCCCGTAATATTGTTTAACTATATAATAGTATTATAACAATAATAACAAGAAATATTTGTTGAGCATGAACATAACAATAGCTTCTGTATGAATAATAATTGAGATTGTTCATAATGTTAATAATAGCAGTTAACAACTCTTTATTAGGTATCAGGCTAAGTTCTTTATACCTATCAACTAATTTAAACCTGAAAAGCAAGTACTCTATCTCACTTTATACATGCAGAAACAGTTGCTCTAACTGGAGTAGATGATGAATGATAGAATTGATATTTAAATTGGGACTTTTCTGACTTCTAACTCTATATTACACTCTGATCTTAAGGAACTGAGATTACCAGAGGAGGGCAATAAATACATTTCCGAGCCTTTGCATTTAAGATGTGTGGAACTCTTTATTGTGTAAAATGTTAGCAACTCTTTACTTTCCCCAAGGAGTAGTCTGAAAGTGTTTGGTTCCCCTCCAGTGCTCTTTTTCTTTGGGAGCTGGAAGTTTCTGTTTACAAGCTTAGCATTTCCACCTATACCCTGCCATGGCTGTAACATTAGTCTTGCTTGACTGTAGCTCATTGTATGCAGCTTTGCTGCAGAGATGGTTCATCTTATCAACTTATTTAAGGTCATTGACATACTACATTTTCATCAATCCCAAGTTATATAGCTCTTAATTTTAAAAAAGAGAGAAAATTACCAATATACTAGTAGAGATCAATAAAGGTAATCCCCGTTATGAGTCAAAATTATTCAAATATCTCCCATGAACCCATTACTTATTATTAAGGAATGTATTAACCATATTTTACTTATAAAATTTAAGTAAGTTATTTATTCTTTATCATATTTAGGTCATTATTATCTTTTTCTTAATTTTGGGGGATCTTGGGCAATGTGGTTTTGTTTTGACATTTGTCAAAAATACTTATTTCTGATGTTTGTATATATATTTCCTTCACAGGATTACATTTCACATTTTTTTATCTCTTTATTCTTATTTCTCCTATATTCTGTAAGCAAGGTCACTATCTTATGCTTCTTCCCCAAATCCTCTCAATTCTGAGTTCTCCAGTAGGAAGGTACACAATTCCTACCCTTGAACCAGCTTTCCTATACTTAAGTGTGGGAATATCTACTTTTGGCTGCCTCAGTGTATCAAGAAGGGTCAGTGCAAAATCATAATATGAGGCATCATGTTCAAAATTCAAGGGGGAAAAATGTTACTAAAGATACTAAAAAATAAATCTTTCCTATCCTTTGTGGTCTCTCAATGTGTTATGTTGCTTTAATTTGTTATGTAATATTCTAAATAAAGAAAAAAAATTAATCAAAAAAAAATTTTTTTTTTTTTTTTCAGTTTTTGGACGGGACTGGGTTTGAACCCACCACCTCCAGCATGTGGAGCCAGTACCCTACTCCTCTGAGCCATAGTTGCTGCCCAGAAAAAATATTTAATTTAAATTATTAGTAACAATGTCATTGTTTTTCACATCATTTGGTGCCAGTTTTAAATGCAAATATGAGCATTTTCTCATACATGAGATTGCCTAAATTACACGATTCATATCTTATAGGTCATAGATGCGTATGTATTTCACTTTACTAAAACAGTGGAAATATTGCACAAAATTAACTCAATTAACTTCTTGCTGTGTACATGTTGTGGTAATATTCTCTACTTTCCACCTATTGATGTGCAAGTAAAAACTGAAAGGAAAAGCAACTATATTTTGCCTGTTTTTCACTTTCTTTTTATATTATCATTTTCAATGTAAGTGGTTGGCTAAATAGATAGGATTCCTTGGTCATTTATGTTCTCTAGAACACCATTGCCTTCTTTCTGTGCTTCAAACAAGATCTGGTTCAAATGATAATGATACATGTGGCCTCTAAAAGCTGTCAGGCATTTAGGAAATCACATTTAATTTGTACTCTGAGTCTTGCCATATTACCACAGAATGCATGTCCAATGCAATTCTGTGCTCAGGCGACATCAGATCTACCATATTCAAATGTGGCAAAGAACATTCATACTGTGTGTGTCCCCTCTCTTTGTGTACATACTTCATTCCCATGCTTCACTTACAAAACCCAAGATCAAAGGCAAAAGTATTAAGAATTTGAAGATGGGGACAGCAGAGCATTAAGCTAAGTGTGGGCCCCTTCTGAGTTCAGGCACAAACGCCCTCCAGGATGCCAGCCCTGCCTTCTGGCTCCAGAGGCAAACTCTTGCTGGTGACTTCTGTATCTATGGCTATTCTGACATAAACTGCATATTATTTCATTTGGCTGTTAAGACAGTCTTTTACAAGATCATCTTTAACCTAAATGATACCTTTATGAAACTCAAAATGTAACCCCCTTCCTAGGAAGAATATACTTTTATGTTTGGCCAATTGCTGAACTCATTCCCCAGTGAAAGTCATGGTTATATATAGACTTCTTTGAAGGACAGACATGTGGTGTGCACTCATATGCATCAAATATACAATTTTTCACTACTCATGATCTGTTAAATCTAAGCTGGTATTACTGCTGAGGCTGGGACTCTAACATACTGAATCTTCTTTCACAGAGACTTCTTCCCTTGTAAGACATCCACATTCATTGTCCTTGGTCTTTGTAACCTATAAACAAGGTGCCTCTGGTGTCAGTGTGTTTGTGTTACTGTAAAGAGATATCTGACGCCGATTCTGTAAAGGAGAAAGTTTATTTGGCTCCTGGCTTTTCAGGCTGTACAAGAAATATGACACCAGCATCTGTTTCTGGAGAAGGATTCAGAGAGCTTCCAATCAAGGCAGAAAGTAAAGAGTGAGCATGTGTGTCATCTGGTGAGAGCAAGAGCTAGAGAGAGGAGGTGGTCCAGGCTCTTTTTAACAATCAGATCTCATGAGGCTAAGGGAACTCATTTATTACTGAGGGGAGGGCTCCAAGCCATTTAGGAAGGATCAGGCTCCATGACAAAAATATCTCCCACTAAGCCCTACCTTTAAGATGGGGGATCAAATTTCAACACAGATCACCAGTTGTGTTTGTTTTTCATGTCTGTTTAATCGCCTTTAATCCAGAACACTCTCAGTAATATTTTATTTTGTGTTTTGTCCCTCATGACACTGACATTTTAAAGAAATCAATGTATTTGTTGTTTTGTACAATCCTCTATTAGTCTTTCCATATATTAATGTACCAATTCCAAACTGGAATTATAGAGATTTTATATTCTGTTATTGTGTTTGTTATTGATTAGGCCTCTTGCTCCATTTCTCTAATATTTCAGAATTTTTCTATCATTAAATGTTTACTTTCACATATGAACTTTATAATCTAATTTTATACTTTCAGGAAAAAGAAATCTTGTATTTTTTTGATATCATATTAATGTTATATATTGACTTGGAAATATTGGCATACACACTAGGCTTTTAATTATTAAATTAGTGTCAGACGTTCCCTTAATGTTCCAAAGAGGTAAGACTTTTCCGTAGGTAGTTCAGAGTTAATGTGTTTATTACTAATCACATGAGAAATAAGACATTAATTATTAAATGTTTCTGTCATCAGGCTTACAAAAGTTGAGAAAAATGTATAATGAACCCCCAGATCTCATCACCAAGCTTCAATAATTATCTGCAATAATTTTATTCTCTACCCACAGACCCTTTCCCAGGAGCCCATATTATTTTACTTCCTGGTGTTATAAAAACATTTTTCTCATATGTGCTATACACATGTGATCTAGCTTTGCTAAGATTTCATTACCTCTTCAAAAATCATCAAATACTTCATCTTTTCAATTTAAACCATTGCCATAGTAGTCAAAACTAAAAGTATAAACCAATGCTTTGAATTAATTTGAAAAGTAAATGATCCATTGAACAGACAATTCTTTCCACATGTAAACCGAAATGAGTAGGTATTGGGATAGGTTACATGGGTAACTGGTTGTTTCAAATCCATTCCAGGAATAAAAGGAAAACAAACAAATTGTAAGAGAAGGTTATAAGAGAAGGTAACCACATACAACTATGACTGTGTTCTTCTTTGGGAAATGTCTTTTAATCATGGGATCCTGATAGTGAAGCGTTTACTTTTTTAAGAAAACCATTGACATCTTCCATGTAATGGAAGCCAATTCTTCCATGTAAGCCAATACTAATTGTCTTATTATCACCTGATACTGAACTCTGTGATGCTCATTGTCCTCAGAAAAAAATTAAAAGGCCTCCTCACCTCTACTTCCCTTTTAAGCCTATTTCATGGTACTGTCTACCTACACCAGAGGTTCAGCTACCCTGAACTGCCCACAGTTCCCTGAAAGCGTTGGTGTCTCTTGGTTCCAGACATTTAAATGTATACTCCTGTTTGCTCTCCTTTCTTTCTTTCATTTCTCCGATTTTATCTAGTGACAGTTTCTCAAACAAATGCATAGATTAACAGTACTTCTCTTGCAAATCACTTGAACCCCATATTCTGATTTGGTGTACTTTCCAAGTGTCACTATTCCCATATTTTCTTCCTCTGTAGATGATGAGCTTATTAAAGAAAGGAGATATATGTCAGTAATCTTTTTATTACATCTGGCAAGTATATTCTCATTATAAAATAGAAGTTTATAAACGTGTGTGAATGAATGCTATAGTGAAAATTATTTTTCTATATAGAAATATAATTCAGAGAACAGGGAATCTGGGTTTTAGTTCACGGTCAGCCAATTATAAATTGTGTGGTATACAAATCCCTGTGTGGTGTGTGTGCATGTGTTTAATAGTTCTGAAGTAAGATTCCAAAAATCAGTCATGCATAACTTACAAAATCACTAAGAGTTGAATATATTGAAAAATACAAAGGTAAGAATTTTTTTAAATAGCAAAAGCAATGGTGTTAACCTAAAACTGGAAATTCTGACCCATTATATTATAAGGAACAGGTACATTACCTAACATAGATAAGTTTTCACTATGTACTAGTTCAAGTCTCTCATATATCATCCCAGAACTAAGCTAACATATTAATATTTAGAGAGGGATACATTTACTTTGTAATTAATACTCTGTGTCTATAAAGCTCTGCTATAATGAGCACATTTATAGGAAGACCTTTTGATGACAAAATTGGAGAGGTCGCTTCCTAATATAAATTAGCACAAATAAAGAACATTGAGTTTTAAAGATCTTTAACTGATTACCTAATATACCTATAGATATACAAATTGCTTTTTGGTAAAAGTACTATTTATTTATTTCAGCTTGGCAAGTTTCTTTTGGAAAAGCACGATATTTTATGTTCGTAGTTTTACTCTGTAGCTGGTGAAACAAGTGGAGCATTATCCTGCTTGATGAAACACTTCTCCTCCTGCTTAAACAAATGTATATCAAAATGAAAGCAAGTGGAGAGATTACTGCTTTTTAGATTAGTGTCTATTATCAATAAGCAGAGAGTTTCAAGTGCTCTAGCTAATGTGATTTCTTCACCATTAAGGATAATTTATTGTCTATTGTATGAATGGTTGTCACATCTTTATACAATGAGTCAGATAATTCTTTGCACAATATTTAGTGCCTCTGTAAAAAACGAGATTTGAAGTGTATTGAACAAAAAGTCTTTTTTTTAAACATTTTTTCTCAGATAATATGCACGTTGCTTGAGCATTTGATACAAATATAATCTGAGAAATGTCTTCATGTGCCAGACTGCCCAGTAAGTTATTTACATGTGGCTGCCATCTTATCAATTAATCATGCATAAAGCTATATGAATTTATGAATCTGAAATGACTAAACTCGTCATGCCAACATTACTATCAAAGTAGGTCCAACAAATCAAAGTATTCAATTCACCCACAGCTTTTCTCTCAATGAGGAAAGTCAGTGAAGTATGTTATTTGTCTATGTAGGAGATAGAGTCAAGGCAAGAGAAGCACATAGGTGTAATAGCAGTACAGAGAGGAAGAGCATACCAGCACTGTCCAGTTAACCCTTGGTAAAATGGTCCAGACAAGAGGGGGCAATAGTCAGGCAATAGTCAGGCAGATTAGGAACGACTGACGAATTGTTGTCCAAGAAAACTGACTTGGAATGCAGAGATCCTAGCACATAACATTTGTCACTGGGCTGAATTTCTGGGTTATAATTTTGAGGATTATCAAGAGCAAGGCAAACCACAGGCTCAAAGGAACTGACAGGACACCATCATGGTGTTCTATGAATAGAAAAGGCACGTTTTTGAGCCAATTAGCAGTCAAAGGAACAGAGCTGGAATTTCATACATCTTAAGGTAAATAAGGTAAGTAATCAAAATATAAAATTCAAAGCACACATTTTGAACTAACTTGTGCTTGATTTTCCCAAGAGCCTGGGTTTAGATGAATAAGTGCAGGTGGAAAATTCAGAAAAATACAAGGAACAAGGCAAGATCTGCACAATGGTGGAGGTATACCATTAGAGATCTGCTGAAAAATGTTTAACATTCAGCTTGTTAATGTTGAGGGTGAAGAGTGAAGGTAAAATAGGCCTGATTTGGAACACTTGCTAATTTTTTAATGTTAATATTATCATAATGGTCAATTTTAAGTTGCTATTGTCATCATTTTGCTCGTATCACTTCTGAAAATTTTAAGAATTGGCCTTTGTGAACCAGTAAAAATTGTTTCTATTTTTTCATGTGATTTGGGATATTTGTATGTCTTCATTTGAAAAAATGTCTGTTCACGTCCTTTGCCCACTTTGTAAATGAGATTGTTTCTTGTTCAGTTGTTTGAGTTTCTCATGGATATCTAGATAATAGTCCTTTGTCAGATGTATAGTTAGTGAATATTCTGTCCTGTTCTGTAGGTTGTCTGTTTACTCTATTATTTCTTTTGCCGTGAGGAAGCTTTTTAGTTTAAGTCACTTTTTTTAATAGGCCTGATCTGGAACATTCATTGCATTTGTTCTTAAGTCACAAATTCTTTACCTTGGCTATCTCCAGAAAAGTTTTTCCTGGGTTTTATTCTAAAATGTTTATACTTGTAGGTCTTAGATTTTAGTTTTTAATCCATCTTGGGATAATGCTTGTGTATGGTGAGAGATAAGGGTACACTTCATTCTTTTACATATGCCTATTAAATTTTGCCAGCACCATTTACTAAGTAGAATATCCATTCCCCATCAAAATTTTGTCTGCTTTATTGAAGATCAGGTGGTTGAACATGTGTGGCTTTGTTCCAGGATTTTTCATTCTGTTCCATTGATTTGTGTATGTATTTAGCAGTACCATGCTGTTTTGGTCACTATGACCTTGTGGTGTAATTTGAAATCAGGTAATGGAATGCCTCTGGCTTTGTTCTTTTTGCTTAGGATTGCTTTGGCTTTGGGGATCTTCTTTGGTTTCATATAAATTTAAGGTTATTTTTTCTTTTAATTCTGTGAAAAATGACATTAGTACTTTTTTAGGAATGGTATTAAATCTGTAGATTTCTTTCGGTAGTTTAGTCACTTTAATGATACTGATTCTTCCAATCCATACGTATGGGATATTTTCCCTTTTTTTTTTTGTATCATTTCTAATTTATTTTCTCTGTGGCTTTTATTGTCCCTTGTATCTTTTACCTCCTTGGCTAAATATATATGTATGTGTATATATAAATATATATGTATATGTATATATGTGTGTGTATATATACATATAGTAGCTGATGTAAATGGGATCGACTTCTGGATTTCATTCTCAGATTGATTATTATTTATGTATGGAAATATTAATGATTTTTGTGCATTGAATTTGTATCCTGAAACTTTATTGAATTCATTCATCAATCTAGTAATCTGGTGGAATCTTTAGGGGTTTTTAGTATCATATAATTGGCATGCAGATAGTTTGACTTCCTCTTCTTGCCTGATTGTTCAACATCACTAATCATCAGAGAGATATTAATTAAAACCACAAATAGATACTATCTAACTATAATTAAAATGGTCATTAATAAAATGTAAAGAAAATAATAAATGTTGGTGTGGGTGCAGAGAAAAGAGAATGCTTATACACTGTCAGTGAGAATGCAAATTAGTACAACTTCTGTTGAAAACAGTATGGAAATTTCTGAAGGAACTAAAAAGAGATCTTCCATTCAATCCAGTAGTCATACTGCTGGGTATCTAACCAGTTAAAGTAGTCATTACATCAACAAGACAGCTTGTTGATATGTTTATGGCAGTACTATTTCCTATAGCCAACATATGGAACAAAAAACTCATGTGTCCATCAACCAATGATTAGATAAAGAAAATATGGTATACACACACACACATATACACCATGGAATATTACTCAGCCATAAAAAAGAATAAAATCTTTTACAGCAAACTGGATGAAATTGGAGGTGATTATTCTAAGTGAAGTAACTCAGAAACAGAAGAGCAAATACTATATGTTCTCACTTATAAGTGGGAGATAAAAAGTAAGGGTATGAATGAAATGAGGGATGAAAACTTACCTCTTGAGTACAGTGTATACTATCTAGGTGATGGATATGCTGAAAGCCCAGACTTTATTACTATAAATTATATTCATGTATCACAACTACACTTGTATCCCCTAAAATCTATACAAATAAATAAAAAAAAAGAATTAAAAAAATTTCAGTACATTAATTACTCTTACCATGAATGAGACCATATCATAGCGGAATTTATGAACAATTTATCTGAATGTTTCTGATAATAAAATTATCAATTTTTTTCCTTTTTTTTTTTTTTAGTGACAGAGTCTCACTTAATTGCCCTCTGTAAAGTGCTTTGACATCACAGCTCACAGCAACCTCCAGCAACCTCCAGCTTCTAAGCTTAGGTGATTCTCTTGCCTCAGCCTCCTGAGTAGCTGGGACTACAGTTGCCTACCACAAACCTGGCTATTTTTTGTTGCAGTTTGTCTGGGGTTGGTTTTGAACCCGCCACCCTCCGTATATGGGGCTGGCGCCCTATCGACTGAGCCTGAGCCACAGCTGTCACTCAATAAAATTATCAATTTTTAAAATCAATATTGCTTTTGAATATTTATTTTATCATTCAGAAAATATTTACAGAGTACTTTCTGTGTATCATAGCTTGTGCTGAACATTGCTCAAAGTCTTTTGAGTCAAATGGAACATTTATTCTGGTCTGGAAAGTCATTGGCTACATTGGATGTGAAACATAAATAATCCCTAAATTATTTTTTTTAGTTAAGAAAAAAATTTTTTTATTGCTTGGGATTCATTGAAGGTACAAAGAATTAGGTTATACTGATTGCATTTGTTAAGTAACATCCTTTTTATAATTGTGTCCTGTTCCCCAAAGATGTGTCATACATTGTGATTCCCCATCCTCGACTTTCTTCCCTCTCCCCTTTCCCTCATTTCCCTACCCTCATCTTGTATTAGATCATCTACTTTCACATTAGAGTTGAGTATATTGGATTCTTGCTTCTCCATTCTTATGATGCTTTACTAAGAAAAATGCATTCTGTCTCAATCCAGGTTAATATAAAAGGTGTAAAGTCTCTATCTTTTTTAATGGCTTAATAGTATTCCATGGTAATACATGTAATACATCTTGTTAATCCAGTCCTGGTTTGGTGGACATCTATGTTGTTTCCATATTTTGATGATTGCAAGTTGAACTGTGGTAAACAGTCTAGTGCAAATGTCTGTTTTAAAAAAAATAAAATAATTTTTTTTTTCTTCTGGGTAGATGCCTAGTAATGGGATTGCAGGATCACATGGGAGGTCTAATTTGAGTTCTTTGAGGATTGTCCATACTTCCTTCCAAAAAGGTTGTACTAGTTTGAAGTCCCACCAGCAATATAAAAGTGTTCCCTTTTCTCCACATCCACACCAGTACCTGTAGCTTTGAGATTTTGTAATGTGGGCCATTCTCACTGAGGTTATCAGGGTAGTTTTGATTTGCATTTCTCTGGTAATTAGAGATGATGCACATTTTTTTTCCTTGTGTTTGCTAACCATTTGTCTGTCTTTTTTAGAGAAGGTTCTATTCATGTGTCTTGTCCAGATATATATATGGGATTGTTGACTTTTTCTCTATTGATTAATATGAGTTTTCTGCAGGTCCTAGTTATAAAGCTTTTGTCCAATTCATAATATGCAAATATCTTTTCCTATTCTGAAGTGTGTTCTTGTTTGGTTTATCAACGTTCAGGTGACTTCTTAAGATATTAGTTTCAACTGATGGTTTTCTATTTGGTTTCATATGTCTATGTTGTTATTTTGTGCCAATACCATGCTGTTTTGATAACTATGGCCTTGGAGTATAGCCTAACGTCTGGTAGGGTGGTCCCCTGGCTTTGTTTCTATTACTAACAATTGCCTTTACTATATGGGATTTTTTTTGTGGTTCCATACAAAACAAAGAATTGTTTTTCCAAATCTTGGAAGTATGTTGTTGGTATTTTAATGAAGATTGCATTGAATTTGTAGATTACTTTGGGTAGAATAGACATTTTAACAATGTTGATTCTTCCCCACCAAGAGCATGGTATATTCTTCTATTTGTTAATGTCTTCTGCAGTTTCTTTTCTTAAGGTTTCATAATTCTCTTTGAAACACCTTTCACCTCTTTTGTTAGGTATATTCCTAAGTATTTCATTTTCTTTGAAGCTACTCTAAAGGGAATTATGTCCTTGATTAGCTTCTCATCTTGGTTGTTATTAGCATATACAAAGGATACTGATTTGTGGACATTGATTTTATATCCTGAGACATTATTGTATTTTTTTAAATCACATCCAGGAGTCATATGGTTGAGTCTTTGGAGTACTCTAAGTATAAAATCGTATCATCAGCAAAGAGCAAGAGTTGGACCTCCTCTACTCACATTTGAATGCCCTTTATTTCCTTCTCATGCCTGATTGTATTGGCTAGAACTTCCAGCACTATATTGAATAGCAGTGACAATTTTCTGGTTCCAGTGCCAGGTGGAAAACCTTTCAGTTTTACTCCATTCAGTATAATATTAGCTGTGGGTTTGTTGTAAATGGTTTCAATTAGATTAAGAAATATACCACCTATGCCTATATTTTTCAGTGTTCTAATTACAAAAGGATGCTGAATTTTATTGAATGTTTTTTCTGCATCTATTGAAAGGATCATATGGTCTTTGTTTTTGCTTTTGTGGATGTGGTGAATTATGTTTATGGACTTGTGTATGTTACCAGCCTTGCATCCTTGGCATGAAACATGACAAATGATTTTTTTTTAATGTGTAGCTGTAATCTATGAGCTAGGATTTTATTGAGAATTATTGCATACACATTCATTAGTGAAATTGGTCTGAAGTTCTCCTTTATTTATTTATTGTTTTGTACTTTGTAACCCTTGGTAGAGTGCTTTGGCATCATAGCTCACAGCAACCTCAGACTCTTGGGTGCAAGTGATTCTCTTGCCTCATCCTCCCGAGTAGTTGGGACTATAGGCACCTTCCACAATGCCTGGCTATTTTAGAGATGAGGTCTTACTCTGACTCAGATTGATCTCAAACCTGTGAGCTCAGGCAATCCACCCACTTGAGCCTTCCAGAGTGCTAAGATTACAGGAGTGAGCCAGCGCACCTGACCTGAAGTTCTCCTTTTAAATTGGGTCTTTTCTTATTTTGGTATCAGGCTGATGATTGCTTCATAGATTGTGTTGGGGAAGATTCCTTGCTTCTCAGTTTTTTGAAATAATTTCTGAGTATAAACTCTTCTTTGAAAGTTTGATAGAATTCTGGTTCAAAGCCGCATGGACCAGGGCATTATTTCTTTGGGAGTTTTTTTATTGTTTCTTGGATCTCAGTGCTTGAAATTAGTCTGTTCAGGAATTCTATTTCTTCTTCATTAAGTCTGGGAAGAGGGTATGATTCCAGGGATCAATCCATTTCTTCTACGTTGTGAAATTTCTGGGCATAGAGTTTCTTGTATTTGGAGATAATCTCTTGTTTATCTGTGGCATCTGTTGCTATTTTCCCTTTATCATTTCTGATTCAGGTTATTAAACATTTTACTTTTCTGTTTCTAGTTAATCTGGCCAAAGGTTTATTAATTTTATTTATTTTTTAAAAAAACAAACATTTTGTTTTCTTAATTTTCTGAATGATTCTTTTGTTTTCAATTTTATTAATCTCCAATTTAATTTTGGTAATTTCTTTTTTTCTGTTACATTTGGGATTAGATTGTTCTTTGTTTTCAAATTCCATAAGATTATTTGTGAGTTTGTTGGTGCACCTTCTTTTTGTTTTTCAAATGTAGGGATATAATGTGATAAATATCCTTCTTAGGACTGATTTTGCTGTATCCTATAGGTTTTGGTAACTTGTGTCTTCATTGTTGTTATTAGGAATTTAACAGGTTCCTCCTTTATCTCTTCCTGAACCCAACTATCATTCAGCATAAGGTTGTTTAATTATCATGCCTTTGTGTGAGGATGAATGTTTTTGTTGGAGTTGAGTTCTTCTTTTATTGTCTTGTGGTCCAAGAAGATAGAAGGTATAATTTCTATTATTTTAATTTTGCTCAGGTTTTATTTGTATCCTAGGATGTGATGTATTTTGGAGTATGTTCCACGGACGGATGAGAAAAATGTGTATTCTTCAGCTTTGGGATGGTGTGTTCTGTATGTGTCTATTAACATCATTTGTTCTAGGGTTTCATTTAAGTCCTTTGTGTCTTTGTTTAGTTTCTCTTCAGAGGATCTGTCCAGTTCTGTCACAGTGATGTTGAAGTCCCTGGCTATTATGGTGTTATGAGATATCATATTGTTCAGAGCAATCAAGGTCTGTTTCATTTGGGAGCATTTAATTTGGGTGCATAAATATTTAAAATTGAAATGACTTGTCGCATTGTTCCCTTGACCAATACAAAGTGTCCATCTTTGTATTTTTTTTTAACTTTAGTTGTTTTAAATCCATATGTATCTGAAAATAAGATTGCAACCCCCTTCTCCTGATTTGAAATACTGTTGCTTGAAATACTGTTTTCCATCCATTAACCATGAGACTTGATTTGTCTGTCAAGTCTAGGTTTGTTTCCTGGAGATAGTATATGGATGACTTGAGCTTTTTTATCCAATCAGCAAGCCTGTGCCCCTTCAGTGGGGAGTTCAATCCATTGACATTTATTGAGAGAATTGATAGGTGTGGTGGAATTCTATTCACCTTACTTTGTGAAAGTCTATTTTATTGTTTTATCCTTTGTATCATTTTGGAAGCTAAGTTATGACCTTTAGCTTCTGGGAGTTTACTTTTCTGATGGTCCATCTTGATGGTCAGTGTCGAGAGTAGGTCAAGTACTTTTTATAGAGCTGGTCTTGTGGTGAATTTCCTGTGTTTGCATGTCAGTGAAAGATTTGATTTCTCCATCAATTTTGAAGCTTAGTTTAACAGGAAACAGAATTCTGGGCTAAAAATTGTTTTGTTTAAGAATGTTGAAGTTGGATGACCCAGCTCTGCTGGCTTGGAAAGTTTCAGTTAAAAAGTTTGTGCTCTGCTTCTGTAGGTCAGTTGGTGCTTACTCCTGGCTGCTTGCAGAATTTTCTCTTTCATTTTGGCTTTGGACAGGTTCTGTACAATGTGTCTTGAAGAAGCTCTGTTTGAGTTAAGATGACCTGGGGTTTGATATCCATCTAAAAGGAGTGTGTCAGGATCTTTAGTAAAATCTGAGAAGTTTTCATTTATGATAGTCTCCAGTAGTGCTTTTATTCCTTTGGAGCAATCTTCTTTCCCTTCAGGGATCCCTATTATTGATGTTTGAATGCTTCATGAAGTCTTGCAGTTCTTTAAGTGACTGTTCTGCTTTCTCTCTCTTCTTTTCTGCTTCTTTAATTAACAGGTTAACTTGAGAACTTTATCCTCTGAGGTTCTTTCTTCTCCATGGTCTAACTTATTTTTTAGCCTTTCTACTGCAACTTTACATTCCATGCTTGTTTTCTTCATTTTTTTTTTAAATTTTTTTGAGAGACAGAATCTCACTTTATGGCCCTCAGTAGAGTGCTGTGGTGTCACACAGCTCACAGCAACCTCCAACTCCTGGGCTTAGGCAATTCTTTTGCCTCAGCCTCCCAAGTAGGTGGGACTACAGGCACCCACCACAACACCCAGCTATTTTTTTATTGTAGTTTGGCTAAGGCTGGGTTCAAACCCGCCACTTTTGGTATATGGGGCCAGCGCCTTATTGACTGAGCCACAGGTGCTGCCCATTTTCTTCATTTTTTTAAAGCTCTGCCATATCCTTTCTATATTCTGCATAGCTCTCATCCATCTTTTGGCTTTGTCTTTCCATTTTCTTGTCCATTCCCTTTTTTGCCTTTATCATTCATATTTTGAATTCTCTTTCAATCAAATCAATTAATTCTTTATAGGTAGAGTCCTCAGTAAAAGTTGCCTCATTTTCCCTTTAGGGAGTTGCTCTGTTTTGGTTATTCATGTTTCCTGAATATTTCTGTTGGTTCCTCCTCATGAGTCCTCTCTTCTTGTTCACCTCCTTGTCTTCCTTTCACCTTCTTCCTTTGCTTTAAATTACCTTGTCTCAGAACTGAAGTATTGAAGTGGGTTCTGGAAGGAGTGTCTGGCTGGGGAGGCACTAGAGAGGCAGTAATTCTAGTTTTTAAAACAAAGACAGTTCTGGAGTCTGGAAAGTCCAAGATCAAGTTGCCTGTAGGTTTGGTTGTTTGGTGGGGGCTGCTCTCTACTCCCAAAATGGCACCTTATTGCATATTCCTTCCTAGGAGAGCAACATGTGGCAGAAAGGCAAGGTCTCCCCTGAATTATTTTAAATTATAGATGTATTAGTAATTCAATCAAAAGATTGATGTTCATTTGGATAAATTAAATGTAGCCACAATTCTGTATTATTTCTTCCTCTGAAGAGTTCAAATTACCTATCCTTATATCTGAGTTGGCATTAGTGACTTGCTTGATGAATAGAAAGTTACAGAAGTGATGAGTAGTCTATAGTTTGGGCCAGTGTTGATGAAAACTTGTACATTTTTAGGAGGTAGAGTGTGGCGACTCATGCCTATAATCCTAACACTCTGGGAAGCTGGGATAGGTGGATTGCTTGAGCTCAGAAATTTGACACCAGCCTGAGCCAGAGAAAGACTCCATCTTTAAAAATAGCCAGGAATTGTGGTGTGTGCCTGTAGTCCCTTCTACTCAAGAGGCTGAAGCAAGAGGATTGCTTGAGCACATGAGTTTGAGGTTGCTGTGCTATGATGCTATGGCATTCTAACAAGAGTGACAAAGTGAAACTCTGTCTTAAAATAATAAAAAAAAAAAAAGGAAAATAAAACACCTTTTCAAAAAATAACAGCCTCTTAGAATGCTTTTTTGGACCATTAGGTTTTCATGTAAGAGTCTAACTATCCTAAGGATGCCATGTTATCTGAAAGCTCGAGAGAGATGCCCTTTGCTATTCTAGTCTTAGCTTTTTGAGTCTTACTAACAGAGATCACAGACATCATGGAACAGAGACACCATAGCTCCACTCAGCTCTGTCTGAATTCCTAATCTTCAAAATTGTAAAATATAATAACAATGTTATTTTTTTAAAGTTACATTTTGTTTAATCCTCTAAGTTATCATTTTAGTTTGGGTTACTACAGCAAAATACTAGCTATATACGAGGTTATTTAAAGAACAGAAATTACTTATTACAATTCTGGATTCTACATGATCAATTCTGATATGGGCCCTCTTCCTGGTTTGGAGATAGTTATTGACTCTGAGTTCTCACATGATAGAGGGCAGAAGATAATGAAGTTCTCTAGTATCTTTTTATAAGAGCACTAAACCCACTAATGAATTCCACCCCCACTACCTTATCACCTTCCTACCATCTCCTATCATCCTATAGAAAGTTCAGATGATATGACCCCATATCATCCTATTGAGAGTTCAGATTTCAACATATGAATTGATGAGGGAGGCACAAACATTTAGTCTGTAGCAGTTATATTATAGTTTGCTACTCAGCAAAGATACTTGGAATACCTATTGTTTTGATCCTCAACGTTATCTTCTATTTTCTACATGTATGTGCTGTTGTCTTTGTATTTCAAAGAGATAAATACAATGAAGGATAATGAAAAAATTAGATGTGATATGAAAATATTTTAATGTATTAAATACTAGTAATAGGTGAAAACTTATTGCAAGGATGGCACCTGTGGCATGGTGGTTAGGGTGCTGGACCCATATACTGAGGGTGGTGGATTCAAACCTGGCCCCGGCCTGCTAAAACAGCCATGAAAATTACAACAGAAAAAAAAAAAAAGTCAGGCATTGTGGTGGCCTGTAGTTCCAGCTACTTGGGATGTTGAAGCAAGAGAATTGCTTAAGCTCCAAGACTTGGCGTTTGCTGTGATGCCGTGGCACTCTACCGAGGGCAACAAAGTGAAACTCTGTCTCAAAAAAAAAAAGAGCAGGAAATGCATTTCAGAGAACATCAGGTGGGGGAAAAAAAGAAAACTTATTTCAAATAGTGATAATAACATTGCTTTAAAATAAATACATTGAATTTTTCATGAGTAGAAAAACCTAATCTAGTGATTATTTTCCATTCTCTACATTCTTAAGAAAACTGAAAAACTGTTCTAACATTTTGTTCTCCAAAGTTTCACACACAGTTCATGCTTCTCTTATATTCCACATCTATTTTTCTAATCCTACATTACATCTCGTTTCCTGTTCTAGGTATTAAAGGGTAGACATTTTTATGTTCTTCTTGGTATCTGAAATTTAAGGACTGGTACATCACAAGTATTTGACAAATTACTGATAGATAAAGTCAAGTTTTTATACTTGGTTCATTATGTGATTTTCAAAAATTATGAAACTGGTCATAAGTATTTTTCTGCACATTTGTATATGTACATTTTTCCACAAGGCGAAGCCATCGTTTTCATTAGATTTTTCTATTGGAATTTGGAAAAATGTTTTCTATTTATCTGAACTCTTCACCTCCATAGCATACAAGTTATACATACTCTCATTTTCCAAATCCTCAAATCAATTCATTTGTATTTTTATTATATATTCACCATTTTAGAATTGTGAAATTATGTTTTCTTTTCTACAGGGTACCCTAACTCCCTGGAAAGCAGTTTTCATAACTTATTGCCTCTTCAATGTCAATCCTTAGCTGTTATTGGAACACTTAATATATAGTATGTACTAAATATATTTGTCAAGTTGATCAAAAATTGAAATTTTTATTGCATTCTGATATTAACTCATAAAAATAAAATATATAATGAGTAGATGTTATTCTGTATGGTAGCTGTGCAGTCTTAACTCAGAATTTCCATTGCTTCAAGTTAAACAGGTATTCCCTAGTTACAGATAATATATAGGCTCTATAAGTTTGTTCTTAAGTTGAATTGGTATGTAAGTGGGAACTTGTGCTCTCGTCTGTTACCTGTAATAACCTTCATTCATAAGTGTGAATCAAACATCAGTCAGACATTTGTCACTTGGGAACTTACCATTATAGCCTACATTTGTAAGTATGAGTTGTAGATAAGTTGGATGTTTGCAACTTGGAGTCTGCCTGTATTGTTGGTGGTAATGTTAACTTTCTGCTTAAAGCTCTTCTATATATCCATGTTGTAAACTATGATCAATTCAATATAAATTTATTAAAATAAATTACTTAAGGAAAGTCAATAAGAGAAACTAACTCAAATCAAGTGGAAAATTTTGGCAAAGTGATAAGCAGAATTATTTGTTCAAATTAAAGTCAAGGATTTAGTGAGAATTTGTACACTGAATACCCTATCTTGAATACTGCTACCATTGAATTGACTTTAACACAAAATAGCATCTTGTCACTAGCAGAAAGGAAGCACTGTCTTTAGAATAAGTCCATCTGTGGCTCTGCACACAGTTTCTGCTAATGTTATGAAACTTTTGGGTTATAGATTTATATGATTCTTACCCACCAAACTAGCCTTATATTATAAATCAGGGTAGTATTTAAGATCTTATTTTGTATTGGTTATTTTCATGTAGTTTTTCCAACCTAAGCCAAAGAGAAGAGTTACTATCTATATATTGTATATGACATTTCCACTGAAGAGGTGATGATGGAAAAATGTGATATAAAGGAGAATATCACCTCATAATTCTGTGCTTATTTTGTAAAAGGTTAGAGCCACACTTAGCTCCTTAAGCCCTAGATCTCAATTTTAATATAAGCATTCCTTCTCAGTGACCTTTCTCTTTCACTGAAAAAAAAAAAAAAGAACATTGTTCAATTTGACAGCTTTGTTCTTCAAATCCACCTGCTTCCTTGACTTTTAAGTAAGAGCTGAGAGACCCTATCAGAATCTGTCATAGGCAGGGATTTCTTTTCTTGGGGGCTTTTGAGTTATCTTTTTGGATCTGGCATTATTCAGTCAGAGGAAAGAAAGAAAGTCATAAGAACAGACTTGGTGGGAGTTGGATTATGAATGGGGAGAAAACAGGGGAATACAAAATTGTCAATGTTGTGGTGCCTGTAATTCCACTCCTTGCTTCCTTCAATGCCTGCCAGGTATCACTAGGTTGTTATGCACATGGACTGACAAAAATTGATGTCAATTCTTTTAACTGATGTCATCTTTAATGTGTATTTATATCAACTTCTCTAAGGGGGCGGAAGTAGGCAACAAATCAGTAATAGTTATAGCATATGCATTTAAATTTATTTTTCTCAGATATTGGGAAATATCTGCAATTTAATTTTTTTATTAAATAATAAATACATACATCATTACATTAATGAATTTATGGGGTACAATGTGCTGAATTCATATAGAATTAGGAATGCTTACATCACACTGGTTAATATATACCTCATCTCATTTACTTAGTTTTTGTGTTAAGACATTTATACTCTCTACTAATAGATCTGACTTTTACCCTTGCATTGAGCACCATAGGTGTGATCCCACCATCCCCCCTCCCTCCATCTGACCTCTCCACCTCCCCTCCCATTCCCCTTCTTCCCTCCTTCATTTTGGGCCATAGTTGTGATCTATTCTTCATATGAAAGTGTCAGTGATTGTAAATTGGTTTCATAATAGTACTGAGTACATTGGATATTTTTTCTACCATTCTTGAGATACTTTACTAAGTAGGATATGTTCCAGCTCTATGCATGTAAACATAAAAGAAGTAAAGTCTCCATCTTTTTTAAGGCTGCATAATATTCCATGGCATAGATATACCACAATTTATTAATCCATAAATCTGGATTAATGGGTCAATGGGCACTTGGGCTTCTTCCATGACTTGGCTATTATGAATTGAGCTGCAATGAACAATCTTGTGCAAATATATTTGTTGTACAGTGATTTTTGGTCTTTTGGATATACACCTAGTAGAGGAATTGCAGGATCGAATGGATCTACTTTTAGATCCCTGAGTATTCTCCATACTTCTTTTCAAAAGGGATGTATTAGCTTGCATTCCCACCAGCATAGCAGTGCAGAAGTGTTCCCTTTTCTCCACATCCATGCCAGCATCTGTAGTTTTAGGATTTTGTTATGTGAGCCACTCTTACTGGAGTTAAATGATATCTCAAAGTGGTTTCGATTTGCATTTCTCTGATGATTAAAGATGATGAGCATATTTTCATGTGTCTGTAGGTCATGCATCTATGTTCTTCAGAGAAGCTTCTGTTCAAGTCCCTTGCCCAGAATGAAATGTGATTACTTGTTCTTTTCTTATTAATAAGTTTGAGTCTTCTGTAGATTCTGGTTATCAAACCTTTGTCAAGAGCATAACATGCAAATATCCTCTACCATTCTGAGGGCTGTCTGCTTGCATTTACTGTGTTCTTGGCTGTGCAGAGGCTTTTTAGTTTGATCGGATCCCAGTAATGTTTTTTTGGTGTTGCTTCAATTGCCTGGGGGGTTCCTCCTCATAAAGTATTCTCTCAGGCCAATTTCTTCAAGTGTTTTTCCTACACTCTCTCCAAGAATATTTACAGTTTCACGTCTGAAGTTTAAATCTTTTATCCAGTGAGAATCAATTACTGTTACTAGTGAAAGGCGTGGGTCCATTTTCTACAAGTCTTCTACAAGTTGCCAGCCAATTCTCCCAGCACCATTTGTTAAATAGGGAATCTTTTCCCCCAATTTATATTTTTGATGGGCTTATCAAAGGTCAAATGATGATAAGTGTCTGGGTTCATCTCTTGGTTCTCAGTTCTGTTCTATACATCTACCTGTCTATTTTTTGTGCCAATTGACCATGCTGTTTTGATCACTACAACGTTATAGTGTAGTATAAAGTGTTAAAGTAGATATATAATGTAATATAGTATAGTTTGAAATCTGGTAGCATGATTCCTCCTGATTTGTTTTTATTTCTGAGTAATGTCTTGGCTATTTGAGGTTTTTTCTTGTTCCATATAAAACGAAGTACTATTTTTTCCAGATCTTTAAAGTATGATGGTGGTGCTTTGATAGGGATTGCATTAAATTTATAAATTGCTTTGGGTAATATGGACATTTTAACAATGTTTATTCTTCCTAGCCATGAGCATGGTATGTTTTTCCATTTGTTAGCATCTTCAGTTCTTTCTTTCTTTCTTTCTTGACAGAGTCTCACTTTGTTGTGTTCGGTAGAGTACTGTGGCATCACAGCTCACAGGAACCTTCA
Organism: Galagoides demidoff; assembly: GCA_963574575.1. Lineage (NCBI taxonomy): Eukaryota > Metazoa > Chordata > Mammalia > Primates > Galagidae > Galagoides > Galagoides demidoff. The sequence goes on from CAUYQV010004081.1 coordinate 21,949, forward strand.
GCTCTTGGGTTTAGGCAATTCTCTTGCCTCAGCTTCCCAAGTAGCTGGGACTACAGGTGGCCACAACACTCCACTATTTTTTTTTGTTGTTGTTGGCTGTGGCTGGGTTTGAATCCATCACCCTTGGAATTTGGGGCTGGCACCCTACTCACTGAGGCATCAGAGTTTCATAATTCCCTTTGTAGAGATCTTTCACCTCCTTTGTTAGGTAAATTCCCAAATATTTCATCTTCTTTGGCACAACTGTTAAGGGAATAGAGTCCTTGACTATTTTTTCAGCTTGACTATTATTGGTACATATAAAAGCTATAGATTTGTGAGTACTGATTTTGTATTCTGAGATGCTACTGCTTTCCCTGATCACTTCGAAGAGTTTTGTGGTTAAGTCCCCGGGATTTTCCAGGCATAAAATCACATCATCTGTGGAGAGTGAAAGTTTAACCCTATTTGTATACCCTTGATCACCTTCTCTTGCCTGATTGCAATGGCTAAGACTTCCATTACAATGTTAAAAAGCAGTGAAGACAAGGGGCAACCTTGCCTGGTTCCTGATTGGAGTGGAAATGTTTTCAATTTTATTCCATTAAATGTGATATTAGCTGTGGGTTTACTGTAGATGGCCTCTATCAGTTTGAGAAATGGCCCTTCTATATCTATTTTCTTAAGTGTTCTGATATGAAAGGAAACTGGATATTGTCAAAAGCTTTTTCTGCATCTATTGAGAGAATCATATGGTCTTTGTTTTTTAGTATTTTTATGTGATGTATTATATTTATAGATTTATGTTTTGAGACCCTGGGATAAAACCCACTTGCTCATGATATATAATTCATTTGATGTTTGCTGGATTCTGTTTGATAGGATCTTATTGAATATTTTTGCATCTATGTTCATTAAAGATATTGGTCTATAGTTTTCTTTCCTTGTTGCGCCTATTCTTGGTTTGGAATCAGGGCCATATTTGCTTTATAGAATGTGGGAAGTACTCCTTCTTTTTCAATGTTTTGTAATCAAAAGGTTAAGTAATATAGGTACTAGTTCCTTTTTAAAGGTTTGGTAGAATTCTGATGTGAAGCCATCTAGTTCTGGACTCTTCTTTGTTGGAAGGTTTCAAATAGTTGATTCTATTTCAGTACTTGATATAGGTCTGTTTAGCATTTCCAATTCTTTCTGATTATATCTAGGAAATTGGTATGCTTCCAAGTATTGGTCAATTTCTTTCAGATTTTTGTCTTTCTGAGAATAAAACTTTTTCTAGTATTCATAAAGGATTCTTTGAATCTCTGAGGTATCTATTGTTATTTTGCCTTCATCATTTCTAATTGATGATATTAGGGACTTTATATTCTATTTTTGGTTAGGTTGGTGAAAGGCTTATCAATTTTGTTGAATTTTTCAAAAAACCCACTTTTTGATTCATTGATCTTTTGAATAATTCTTTTGTTTTCAATTTCATTTAATTCTGCTCTAATTTTAGTTATTTTTTTTCTTCTGCTGGGTTTGGGGTTGGAATGTTCTTCCTTTTCTAGTTGCTTAAGATGTTCCATTAAGTTATTGACTTCCTCTCTTTCCATTCTTTTGAGGAAGGCTTGCAATGCTATAAATTTCCCTCTTAAGACAGTCTTTGCAATATCCCACAGGTTCTGATAATTTGTGTCTTCATTATTCTTTTGTTCCAAAAATTTGGTAATTTCCTTCTTACTCTCATCTTTGACCCACCTATCATTCAGCATAATGTTATTTAGTTTCCATATCTTTGTATCAGTATGCAGATATCTGTTAATGATGAGTTCAACTTTAATTGTGTGATAAAAATACAAGGAATAATTTCTATACTTTTAAATTTGCTGAGGTCAGACTTGTGACCTAATATGGGATCAATTTTGGAGGATGTTCCTTGGGCTGATGAGAAGAATGTGTATTAGTCTTGTTAGGATGAAATGTTCTGTAGGTGTCTGTTAAATTCAATTGTTGTATGGTGAAGTTTAAGTTCAAAACTTCTATGCTCAGTTTCTTATTGGAGGATCTATGCAACACTTCCAAAGGGGTGTTAAAATCTCCAACTATTATGGTGCTGGAAGACATTAAATTGCTCGTATTTGTTAGAGTCTCCCTTATAAATTGAGGAGCATTCTGGTTGGGCAAATAAATGTCAATAATTGACATCTCATCATCTTTCCCTTAATAAATATGAAATGATCATCTTTGTCTTTCCTTGCTTTTTGTTGGTTGAAAGCCTAGTGTATCTGCAAAAAAATTGCCACCCTGTTTTTTTCTGATTTCCATTTGCCTGGATTACAGATGTCCATCCCTTCACCCTGAGTATATAGTTATCCTTTAAGGTAACATAGTTTATTGTATGCAGCATATATCTGGCCTGAATTTTTGTATCTAGTTAGCCAAGCTGTGCCTCTTAAGAGGACAGTTGAAGCCATTCACATTAACTGAGGTTATATAAACCTAATAATATTTTGGGTGTCAAGTTTTTTGAAAGCCCAGTGGACATTCTTTTCACCACTATGGAAATTAGGTTTTTGTCAGAGTGAGTTGACTTTGGTGGGAGAGCATTATGCTTGTCATTATGGAGGATGGGTCTGTGAATACTCTGAAAAGCTGGTTTGGTTATGGAAAATTTCTTCAATGTGCATATGTCATTAAAGTATTTAACTTCTCTATCATAAGTGAAGCTCAATTTAGCTGGATACAGGATCTTGGGCTGAAAGTTGTTTCATTTTAGGAGATTGAAGGTCAATGACCATCTTCTTCTGGCTTGAAAAGTTGCAACAGGGATATCTGCAGTCATTCTAATATTCTTCCCCTTGTAGGTTGTGATTTTCTTATGTCTGGATGCTTGCAGGATTTTCTCCTTCATATTAACTTTGGTGAAGTTAATTACAAAGTGTCTAGAAGATGCTTTATTTGGGTTGAGTCATGTTGGGGTTCTGAAACTCTCTGCTATCTGAATTTCAGTATCTCCTGCCATACTTAGGAAGTTCTCCTAAGTTATCTCTTGGAGTAGAGTATCTGTGTCTTTCGGACCATCCTCTTCTCCTTCAGGGATTCCTATGAGATGAATATTTGCTCTTTTAACGTGGTCCTATAATTCTTTCAGGGAATGATCCATTTTTGCTCTCCACTTCTCTTCCCCTTTGAGTATTTGGGAACATTCAAAAGCTTTGTCTTCAATGTCAGAGATCCTTTCTTCTGCCTGCCCCATTCTGTTACTGAGGGATTCTACTATATTTCTCAGATATTTGAGGGCTGCAAGTTCTTGCCTCAATGTGTCAAAATCTATGGCGATTTTGTCTTTGAATTCATTGAATTCTTGAGACAACTTTTTAATCACTCCTTGTATTTGTAATTCCATCTTTGCCTCCATTCTGTTAATCTTATTTGCAATCCAAATTCTGAATTCAATTTCTGACATCTCAGGCATTTGTTTATGAATGGGATTTTCTGTTGTGTCACCTTTGTCATTCCTTGGGGGAGTTGACCTACTCTGATTATTCATGTTGCCAGAGTTTTTCTTTGATTCTGCCCCATGATTATTTTTCACCATTTAGCTGGTGAAGCTGGGAAGGTGAAATTGAATTGAGGGCTCCTGGCATTGTAATTAACCAGCCCTTTACCAAAGAATTGGAAGTGGTGATTGCAGCTTTTCCCTTAGAGCTTTACAAAGGTCCCATTTAGTACTACAGTCTGAAACTCTGGGGACCTGCTTGGCGTGGTGGGGCTAGATGGCTCTGACCTATATTCAGCTAGTCTCTGTCCAATCTTAGTGAATCAGTGGCTTTGGGCTGAAATCCCAGCTATGGAGACAAATAAGCAACTAAGGCACCCACCCCCCAGAGGTGACAACTGGAAGGGGAGAATCCCACACTCCCACAACAACAGAACCAGGGTACAACCTTGGTGGGTCCCCAAGTGATTGGCCCAGGTCAATAGTTCCAAACCAATTGTCATAGTCAACACAAACACTGATCAGGTGGTAGAGTTCAAAAGGACTTCAGCATCTAGGCAGCTGGGGTTCACTGGCAGCTTAAGTGTAACTCACTTCAGTGCTCTGTGGAATCAGAAAGGCCCACCCAGCAAAATAGTCCAAGGAGGCTGGTGCCTCCTTCCCCTCCTCCATCAAACCCAATAACTGATAGCCCCAAGGTACTGTTGCCCAGTTCCCTCCAATGAGCAATACACCAGGAATTTGGGCCTGGTCAAGTCAAAGAGAAGTCTATGCCTCATCAGCCAAGTGACCACACTCTGCCACCAGTTGGTTGGGGGAGTTGAAGTCTGATTACTTCGGGTGCTCAATGGAAACTGGGGAGTGTTTCACCTGAGTTCATTCCAAACCAGAATTTAACACAGCAGCAAATGTTTTTCACCTTCAGAGACTGCGCCTCTGCCTCTGTCACTCCCCTATCCCTGCAATGTGATATCTAGCTCCCTCTGGCAGTCCACAGAATTGGGGAGATGTGTCTCCAAAATTTGACCCCAGTAGGATCAGTCTATTAATGCTGCTGCTAGGTGGGAGGTGTCTCCACTCAGGTTCCCACGGATCAGTGGTTCCCAAGCCTCCACCCATCATATGGAGACCCAAGCCTCTGCTTGCTGCTGAGTTCCTCTTTCTCAGAGCCAAGCCAGCCATGTTCCCCACTGTGCCTTTCTGCATTGTTACCAGATGCACAGTTACAGTGTAGCTGCACTACCTCAGACCATGTGTTGTCCAGTCTTAACAAAGAACTGTGAATGTTCTGGTCTCTGCAGGGGTTGGGCTTCTAGACTGCCAGGCCATGGGGAAGGGTGTACTGGGAATTCAAAGTGGCAGGGAAAATATTTGTTCATGCCAGAGAAAAGAATGCCCAGGCTCACAGCAGGGACTCTCTGGAGAAGGAGTCCCAGCTTACAGCAACTGAGCTCCCATGGGGTGAGAGAAGAGGACCTCAGATCACCACTCACTAGTAGAGATCTCACAGTAAGCAAGAAAGCAAGCAACTCTCTTGGGAAAGAGGATGGAAATGCATCCTCTTTAGGGTGTGTTCTGCACCTGAAATTTGTTTCCTTGGAGTTGTAGCTTGCCTCAGCAGGGAAGACATGCAATTATCAATCTCTTCTTTCAGCTCAGCTCCCACCCTTCACCTTTGTTGGGTTCTTTCTGGCCATTATCTCTCCCTCTGGATGGGAGCTTCTGTTGAAAGCTGGCTTTAGTTGTCTATTGTCCCCCACTTCCCTTTGATCTTGTTGAATGTAACAATTGGAGTTAGGGAAAATAGCCAACCCAAGGTTTTAGCAGAAAAAAAGACACATTGAAACAAAATGAACAAACAAACAAATAAACAATCAGACACACAAACATACAGACACACAAGCAATCAAATACAAAAACAAAAACAGAAAAAAGCTTGACTAGCCTCATGTAAGCAATCTCAGCAACCATAAGAGGAAGGGGAGGGTTTGTCTTCTGTAGCCCAGCAGGCAGAGACCAGCCACACCAGAGCTGGAGGACTCCAACCTGGCCCAAGGCCCGCCAAAGAATAATGACAACCACAATCAAAAAACAGCTGGATACTGTGGTGGGTGCCTGCAGCCCCAGCCACCAGGGAGGCTGTGGGAAGAGAACCACTCAGCTGAATAGAGTTAGAGGTTGCTGTGAGCTGCGACACCACAGCACTCCACCCAGGGCAACATAGTGATACTCTGTCTTAAAAAAAAAAATTAACAATAACTCCTATAAGAAAGAAAAAAGGAAAAAAAGCAAAATGAATGCGCAACTAGAGAGAGAAAAGAATGCAATGCAAACAAAATTATTTATATATATAAACATACAACTATATATATATGCTATAGGGATTGACTTTAGTAGGAATATATTTATGTTGCAATATACTTTCTATACACCAGGTGGTGCCATGAGTGGTTCCCAGGCTTTTACTTGACTCTGGGCTTAAATTGTTCTTGGTGTTTGCCTAATGACCCACTTGGCGCCTAGACCCTGCTGAACTACTGATTCTGCCCATCTCAAAAAATATTCACAGTCAGATTTCTCAAATTCTCTCTGCAACAGTTTCAGTGAAGTGCAGGATATCCTGGGCCAGTTCTGAGTGTAGGACAAGTGTCTGCAGGTGAGACTCAAATTGCTGTGCCTGGCTCATGTTGAAAGGTGCCTGCAGCGACCACCATCTCCCAAATTCCAAAACAATGGTCTCTTTCGATTCAGGATATTTCCCGTCTGAGCGTCTCTCCTGCCGCCTAATCATGGTGGTGCTGCACCAGACAGCACTCCACTCTGGCCACCTAATTCTGCTAGGGAGTCCACACTTCAATCTTTTCACACAATACCTAGTTACCCACAAACTGGGAATTGCAATCCTCTCTGGTGGGGCTGGTTGCCCCCATTGCCACCCAAAGCCACTGCAGCCTGGGGCAGAACCTTTCCTGGCAGTCTCCTCAGCTCCAGATTATACTCCAAGTCCAACAATCCACCACCTCACTGCACAACAATATTCTATGCCAGTAATGATCTAGCCCACTCACTCTCACCTGTTATTCCAGGAGAGCTGAGCTAAACATCCTTCCGGTCCACTATCATGGTCCCCCCAGCTCACTTCAAGAAACATGCACCCTTCTGAGCCTGGTCCATGTCCACAACCCCCTACAATTTAATATTTACACCATTAGTTCTAAGTCAGACTAACTGAAAAACATGACCTCAAAAATACAGTGAATACATAATCAAAAATCTATTCTAAAGAAGATAATTCAATTTATTGTAGTCTGTATTGATTTAATATGGCTTGCAAATGTCCTCTTTATTATATTTAAAATATATAAATTAATTGTTTAAAATTTTCAAGATGTCTAACAATAATATCAGCACTTATATATTGAAAAAATGAGGTAGGACAAGACTAATCAAAAGAGATATACAGTAGGAGTTCAGTGGTTAGGGTGCCAGTTACATGCACCAGGCCTGATGGGTTCAAACCCAGCCAGGCCTGCTAAACAAAAAATAAGTAAATAAATAAAATAAAAAGAAAGAAAAGAAAAGAGACATACACAGGAAACATGATAGATATGGCAGTTGCCTTAAAGAAAATATGACAGCGACCATGTGCCATTGATGACAAAATAGTCTCCTTGAAAGTGAAAAAATAATCACCCAGAAGCTTGCTTATCTGAACCAACCAAGTTCCTCATTGGCTTAATTTTTTTTAGTTTGGAAGAAGGAAGTTTGGTCAGAATTAGTAGTTGGCTCAATAGAAAATATTTTCTGTTACAATTACAAAAACAAAAATAGCACAACTCAGGAGTATTTTCTCTATAGAAAAGATTTTTCTAGTATTCATTAAACATGTTTACTTCCCTCTCTTTCTTCTGTATCTTTCTTTCCCATTTTTCTTTTCCTTTAAAAAAGATTCAATCAGCACTCAGTTTATTTTGGGCACTATGTTATACACCTGGGTTTTAAAATATTGTATTGGCCTTATGGGGTTACTATTTAGTTTAAATGGCATGAACAATCTCTTCAAATGTAAAATATTCTTGTATTTTTGCTTTACTTAAGTAATTACTTATATTAAATCTCATTATAAGAATTTGGCATGACACAGTAAGGATACAATAATAAATTTTGCACCTGTGATTGAGGAAGGTTGTGCAAAGGCTTCCCACTAATTAATGGTTTTTGAGAGATGCATGGAAATGTTCTGTCTCACTATGCTTATTTCCCATTAAGACCCTATTGAGGCTCTGCCCTGCCCACTTCCCAAATCCCCACCCCCAGAAACCCTACAATCCGTAGAAACAATCTTTTTCCCTTCAACAGTTTAACTACAGACTACCTTTAAATGTATGATTCGAGTCTAAAAAACTTCTTCAAGCCCACAGCAAATGCCACCTCCATGTCCACAATTTTCTGTTACATGTAGCCAATAACATCTCCCACTAGTCTTCTAATTGCATTTCAGGGAGGGAAACTTGTGGCCTTCTGATACAAAGATTGTACTTTTTTAAGAATCAAAGGAGGCAAGAAAATCTTCATATTTGTGATAGAATAGTGTCAAAGGAAAGAAGCCATACTCTGTAGAATAATTTATAGAGGTTTATTCTGAGGCAAATTTGAGGACTATGATCTGAAATCACACCCAAGAAGCCTTGAGCAAGTGGACTTATCATGGTGAGGTTCCAGTTTGGCTTTATATATGTTATGGAGACAAAGAATACAGGTGAGATCATAAATCAATGTGTGGAAAACATACATTGGTTTGGCCCTAAAAGGTGGGACATCTGGAAGTGGGGAGCTTATAGGTAATAGATAGGTTTAAAGATTCTTTAGCTGACAATTGGCTGAAAGAGTTAGGTTCTAAAAGACCAGAAGTCAGTGAAGAGGAATGCTTAAGATAAAAAGGTCTGTTAATCAAAGAAAAAGTACGAGACAGACTTGAGTGGTTTGTTGTGTATATTGAGGACCAGTAGTTAGGCCTGTTAGTGAGTCACAAAGGACATCTCTAAGAAAGGGAGGGGGGCATGATGAGGCCTGTATGATCTCCTTTCTCATGCTAGTAACTCAGTTTAAGGGATCTTCTTGGCCAAGAGAGGGTCTAGTTGATCAGTCACTAAAAGGGGAGACTTAGAGTTTTATATTAGTTCACAGTAGAAAGCTCAGTAGGTGCTATGTGTGGGACAAAAAGGGCATTTCTCTAGGCCAAAATTAGAATATAACAATATAGACATTATTGTGTGTTACAAAGTAAGAGAAAGTGAGAGGAAAGAGAGCATGGAGATGGTGTGACAGCTCAAAGAAAGAAATAATGCTGGTAGCTGAGTCAAGTGGCCAGGAGAATGGGGTGGGGAGGTAATCACAGCCAAATATATAAGGTTTTGTGGCTGTGACTGATTGCTGTATACATTTTTCCTCCATCAAGGTTGAAAACAGACATTTTCCCACATGTTTCCTGGTCCTGAGGCTTCATAGTTCATCTGGGACTCTCATGAATTACTTGAGGCTAAACAAATTATAAGACTTAGAGAAGAATTTACATGTCCTTTTGATGTGCAGGGCTCTGCCTAGTTTGTGAAAAGAGAACTACATGAAGGAGGAGGGGCTGCTAGCAAGAGAAAGAGAAAGAAAGAAAGAAAGCAGAGAGATTGATTTCAGTCTTTATGAAACGAACTATGAGTGAATAGTTTTTCTATCATTTCACTATAAAGACCAATTACCCTTATACTTTCTCTGTACCCCTTTAATATAAAGTGATACAGAATTCCACTACTCAGGGCTGGACAGGGACACCACTCCCCCATTCTCTGGTCACAGGTGAGCTCAGAAATCAGACCCCCATTTCCAGGCACAAACAGACTGCCTTTTTCAGGACACACCCTCTGGGCTCTACTAAGATCATAAACAAAGCAGCCTGAGATGGTTTTTTGGGTGGTTCCACCTTGAGTAAGGAGCACACATCCTAATTCCTTCTCAGAGACAAAAACTGTAAAGGACCAGATAACCTTGCCCTAGCGAAGGAAGAACCACATTAATTCATTTATTAATGCATTCATTAACTTTGAAAAGATGTTTTTCCATCTACCAACTCTTGGCCAAGGGTAATTCTCAAGACCTAATATCCCTAGATAAAAAGCCCAGATAGAAACTCCTCAGTTCAGTTCTTTCCCCCTTCTAGAAGCTCTGGTCCTTTATACTTCTTCTGTATTCCTTTTTAATTTCTAATAAAAATCCTATCTTACCACTGATCTGTAGTCCCTGAGTTCATTCTTTGAATCCCTGAGACCAAGGACCTACTGAAGAGGGAAATTCTGGTATCAAAAGGATTTGTTACATAAAACTTGGATTTAGTCAAATGGCCACACTTAAGGTCCAGGAAAGCCACAAGTTTCCCAGCCTTGCTTGACTAAGCTTTGATTCCCAAACTGTGAGTAGATTGTGTAGTCTTGTGGGGGGCCTTTGTTCACTTGAAGGATATACAGTTAGTTTGGTTTTTTCCTTTGAACTATTGTTCTGAGAATTTGACAGTTGTTTAATTATCCCACCCTTTGCTTTCTGTCCCTGTCTGTAATCCCACATGTGCATATTCTGTTATAGACATAAGTAATAAGATTTCTAACCAATTAATGAGTGCCACTGAGAGAGGATACCCGAGAAGGTTGAGGTCTGGGAGAACAGGTCTTCCCAAGGAGACCACAAGGATGCACCTGCAGGGTCCTCTCCATGGTGACTCAGCTCTTGGGAATTTATAGATTTAACTTCCTGGGACTTGGAAATTTCCAAGATCTGTGAAATCCTGTGGTTCTGTAGGGGCTAGAATAGCATCTCCCACTTGATTTAAATTAACCAATGAGAAGGGTACCTGTGGGGTGGAGCTTTTTGACTGTCAATAAAAAGGGGAAGACCAAGCCAGTCAGAGAGCATGGCCATTTGGAAATCTATGCTGTAAGCTACCGGCTGGTAAATAAAGCCCTTCCTCTTATAAACATGGTGTTTGGGTGTTCTTTCTCTTCATTGGGCCTTGTCTTCCTGCAGCATTTTTGGTTCCCTGACTGGGAAGCGAGATCACCCTTGGAGAGAACAGAACATGCACCTGGTAGTTGCCGCCAATCCTCTGTACATCCATGTGGGGGTTCCTGATCTGCCTGGGTGATGTGAACCACTGAACATGCCAGAGAGTCAGTTTGGCCTCCCTGTGTGGACACCTCGACTGGGCTGAGAAAGAACCCCATAGTCAGGTCTTCAAGGAGTCAAACACCAGGAGGAACTGGCATGCAAGGACAGGTGTCTAAGGAAAAGTATGATTAATCTGGGGGTCCCACTACAGTTTGAGTGGAAGAAGGAGCCTGATCAACTCCTTGGGTGTTAGATCACTGGCAGGTCTGTTGATAGGTGTGTGAGAGTGTGTGGATGTGGTGTGATTGAGAGAACTTTGAGGGTGGAGTTGGACCACCCTTCACAGGGCTTAGGGGAGTGTTGGTTTACCTCCTATGGTTAAGTGGCAGCTCCAGTGGGAAATGGAGGCTTCCGAATTTAAGAAATGGGTTGGGATTGTGTTCATGTGAGTGCTTGGAGAATGACTGAGATGGGTAACAATAGGTGGGGTTTCATAACCCCCCTCCTTTCGTGGGGTGAAACAAATGTGTGAATGTGCCCTTCTTCCCTGCTCCAACTTTGCCCCCTGGCTATTCTGAGAGAAACTGGAAGTTCCAGGTTTTCTGCTTTCTGTCTTTGGTGGTGGCCACGTAGCCATGTAGGTCTTGGGGGAAAATGAAAAGACATTAGAAAGGATTTTGTTGTGATTTTTGTTACTGAAATTTCTTCAGTGAGTCTTGGGTCTCAGGAATTTGAGAATTGAGCCTGCAGTTCACAGATCAGTGATAAAATGGGATTTTGTTAGACTGAGTGGCATGCAGAGGGAGTGGAGAGTGCCAGAACTATTGGCAGAGGGGTCATGCCTTGGAAAGTGTTGAGGCAATCCAGTGAGCTCTGGATGGCCCTTGAAAATCTGCAGGAGAGAATGTAAATCTCATGCTGTATGGATTTCAACAACAGGTCTCCAAGGTGGATAGCCTCTGGAAGGGGGGAGGAGGCCCAGGTCAGAGGTTTCCTGCATGAATCTTTTGTCTAGGGGTAAATAATTGGCCCTGAGAGATATTTTGGCCAGGACTTGGTAGATGGAAAAATACCTTTACAAACTGAATGGGTGTTCTAGCAAATGAATGAATGCAGCCCTTCACCTTGGACAAGGTTATTAGGTCTTTGCTGCAGTTGTTTGTCTGGGGAGAGGATTAGGGTGTGTACTCCTTAGTCAGGGTGGAGCCCTCCAAAAGGTTTCAGGTTTCTTTGTACATGACCTTGCTGGGGCTCAGTGGGTTTGTACCTGGAGATGAGAGTCTGATGTATCAGCTCACCTGAGCCTGAAAAATGGGATTTCCCTGTCCAGCTCTGAGTGGGAAAATCCTGAATCAATGTTATATATCATAAAATGTCTCTCGTTTGTAAAATGTAATACTTTGGTTGTTTAAATTGTTGGGGAAACTGAGTATTTGTCAAAGGATAAGATTCTTGCTTTTTAAACTTTGTAATTATCAATTTGGCAGAGTGAATGGGTGACTTCATAGTGAACTGAGATTCTGTTTTGTGGAAGGTGAGTTTTCAAGAGTATGAGAAATTAGACAGATAGGAGAATGGCATTATGTAAAGAAAGAATCTTGTGTGAAAAATTTTTTCCTGAAACAGAATGATTGTGTAAGAAAGTGAAAGGCAGGGCAAAAGTTAAAGAATGTTTGTAGATTGTATGTGCAGATTAAATGAAGCTCAGAAGCTCATAAAACAGAATTTGTGAAAGAATTTACATATGATCCAGTTAACTATGTATTTCCTTTAAAATATTTTGGCTTATAATCTTATTTAAACCAATGTTTTAGGCCTTTGATATTTGACAAACCTTCCAAAATCAAAACTCTAAATTTGGGGCTTGGCACCTGTAGTGCAGTGGTTGCAGCACTGGCCACATGCACCAAGGCTGGCGGGTTCGAACACAGCCCAGGCCAACAAAAAAAAAAAAACCCAAAAAAGTACAACTCTAAATTTGGTCTTCTTGAAATATTAAGACTACTGAAAGTCATAGGAAAACAAATTAAACTTATTTGATTTATGAAAAATATATAGGAAACATTGTCAAATATGAAATGGTAATTAATTTTGTATGGGTTATGAATATATATGTTCCAATGTTATAAAGCATTGATCTATCCTCATCTATAAAGCATTGGTCTGTCCTAATTTATAAGACATTGGTCTTTCCTAACATATATTGTTGGTAATAATTTTAATTCATCTAAAAAAAAAGAAAGTGTTTTTTATGTAACTGGCTGAGTCCAAAGTTTATCCTAAAAAGAAAAGGAAATATTAAGAGAGACTAATGAATTCTCTTGAATTCAAATTCCTGATGTCTTTGGAAATTAAATACCTTCAAACTAAAAGCATATTTTTAGAACTTTTTTTGGAAAGTTAACATGTCTATGAGTATTGCTAACCTAACTTCAAACAGAACAGAAATCAATTATGTGGAACGGGGATAGTTTGTTATGGCTTTTTGTTTTAAATATAGTTGATTCTGTCTATGTTCTGTTTTCCAGAAGTCAAGAAAACCATTTTCTGTCTTTTGAGCTATTTATAGCTTTTCAAGCAATGTATGTACTTATGAGCAGAGTTTAAAATTATGTATTTTTTCCTCTCCCCTTGATTTCTCCGGAATTTGAAAGCCATTTGTAAGTATTCTTAATTTCTAACAATACAGTTATTTGCATAAGTTCAATAAGAATCTGTTTTATTCTATAGGACATAATAAAGGCACTAGTTATTTTACCAAGGCTTTGGCTGGAATAGCATTTCCAGGGGTGACCAGACTGCATTAAGGAATTCAGGGTGACTTTATAAGGCCAATAAAAAAAGCCTTTTGGAAAACTGGCCAGATACCCATCAGTAACATTTCCTGATCTGTGGTAAGTAATGAAGGTCACTTGCTGATGGATCTGGGAATCAAAATGTGCTTGGGGACCTCAAGAGAAGAGGAATTTACCCAATGCATACAGATATCTAATGGCACAGATGAAACCTGGGCTCATGAAAGGCTTTCAAGAAAGTCCAGCTTGAGATTCCTTATAAAATGTTCCAGCAAAGCCAATTTTAAAGGAAAAAAGAGCCTAGATGGCCAATAAATATTCTTACTTCACTTTATGCAAATAATCAGTATAATGAAGGTACAGTTTATTTTGGCAACAGAGTTTGTTCTGCTGTAATTTGTCTTTAGTAAAGAGAGAAATTGGAGAGAGAAAAATAATTCAAAGAGAAAAGAGGCTGTGGCCCACCTGTGTTGGATTCCAGCCCTGTCTGTACTGTCAACTCATAAAATGAGATATAACTATTTTACTAAGTTAATCTGTTAAATGGAACTAGGAGACTGGTCAAGATATAGAACTGTATACAGTAGTTATATTTACTCTGAAGCCTTAAGACTCAACAAAGGTCACCTGTTGGCTACACTGGAAAAATTTGTGCAGTATTAAATGTTATCTACTGTGTCTATATAGATACGTAAGGAAAAATTAAAACCTAAATTAAGAATTTTCCAGGAAATGGTGTAACTGTAACACTGCAACCTACTGTGCCTAATTCGTATTCTCTGCTGAGTCTGCTGCCAGCAGAGGCCAAGTGGCCCCTTTGGTTTGGACTTAAAAGATGCCTTTTTTATCTTTAAGGCTGGTTCTGGGAAGCCTGAAGCTGTTTGCTTTCTAGTGGGAGAGACCAGACATGGAAACTGCAATCCAGTACACATGGACCATAAAGTGTTCAAATGAAAGGCCCAGATTTGCCAGCAGCAAGTACATTATCTAGGATTTACCATCCAGCAGGGGTAGAGGTATGTGGGCATGAAATGGAGGCAGGTCACTAATTGCCTCCCCACCCCCACAAGCTGAAAGCAGGTTCTGGAATTCTTAGGCAGGATTGGCTTTTGTCATCTTTAGATCCCCAACTTTGCCATCTTGTCTAAGTCCTTGTATGAGGCAACTAAAGGAGAGGGAGGAGAGCCCTTAGAATGGGGAGGAGAACAGGAACATGCCTTCTCCCAGCTAAAGACGAGGCTGATAAATGCACCTGCATTGGGGCTACCAGACTTGGCCAAGCTTCACTCTGTATATCTCAGAGAGAGGAAAGATGTCTGTAGGTGTGTTAACCCAGCTGGTTGGGTCCTGGCCAAAGCCTATAGCTTACCTCTATAAGCAATTGGATAGAGTGGCAAAAAGATGGCCACCCTGCTTACGGGCAAGAAGCTGATAAGCTGACTCTAGGGCAAAATCTCAGAGTGAAAGTACCCCACTCCATGGTCACTTTAATGGACACTAAATGGACATTTTTGACTCTCTACTGTAAGAACATCCCAAAACCATCCACACTCCTTCCAGTTAGTAGAAGAGAAACTGACAATGACTGTATGGAAGTTATAGATAATGTGTGTTCTAGCAGACCTGACTTATGTGACCAGCCTTTGACAGTTGCAAACTGGAACTTTTATGTAAATTGAAGCAGTTACATGATGGTGCAAGGTGAGTGGTGGGCTGGGTATGCCGTGGTTACCTTAACAGAGACTGTAGAGGGTAAGCCTTACCCCAAGGAACATTGGCTCAAAAGGCTAAGTTAATTGCCTTGACTTGAGCTTAGAACTAAGTCAAGGGGAAAATGGGAATGCTTTTCTGACTTTCCAAGTACATGAGGCATTGTACAAGGAGAAAGGACTATTAAATTCTGGAGAAAAGGATATTAAGTATCAGCAGGAGATACCTGAGTTGCTAGAGACAGTATGGAAACCCTGGGAGGTGGCAGTGATGCACTGTCATGGACATCAAGGAGATGCTTCCACCATCACTAAAGGGAACACTAGAGTTGGTACTGAAGCAAAAAGGGCTGCATCCAATCCTTACCAAGTGTGGTGAGTGGCTCCCCTCATCCCGTGGGTTCTGGAGCTGTCATCTATTTACTCCCAGGAGGAGAAGGAATGTTTGGCAGTGGAGAAGAGCCAGGAAGCAAAGGGAAGATGGATAAAGATGCCGTACAGATGAGTAGCAGTCCCCAGACTCTAGGAGCCACTGTGGTAACAGAAGTACTTGATGAAGTTGCTGGGCTGATACTTCTACATCTCACACCTGGCAGCCCTGACCAAAACTGTCAGTCTACAGTGTATCACCTGAAGCCAGTTCAACTTGTGCCAAAGATTGACAGTAACCCCACGAATCCAGTCATACAAAGCAATGCCTTTTGAGCACTTCCTGGTAGACTTTACTGAAATGCCCAGGTTTAGACGGAACAAGTACTTGCTGGTGATGATCTATCAGACTTGGAATAGGTAAAAGCCTTCCCCACCAGGATAAAAAGGGCTCCTGAATTAGCAAAAGTATTTCCCAGAGAAATCATCCCACGGTTTAGGTTGCCATTCTGGTTTAAATTTGACAATGGGCTAGCCTTCATAACAAAACTAGTGCAAATAATAAGCTAATGTTTTGAATAACTTATAGGCCTCAAAGCTTAGACAGAGTAAAGTGCCTGAGCAGGACCATAAGAATAGAAATTGGTAAACTCTGCCAGGAAGGAAAGCTTAATTGGATACAGGCCTTGCTACTGGTGTTGTTCAAGGAGGCCTCTGTCAATTCTCTGTAATTTAGCAGTAATTTCTAAA
The DNA here is from genome assembly GCA_963574575.1 of Galagoides demidoff. Classification (NCBI taxonomy): domain Eukaryota; kingdom Metazoa; phylum Chordata; class Mammalia; order Primates; family Galagidae; genus Galagoides; species Galagoides demidoff. Next base: position 38,181 of record CAUYQV010004081.1, read on the forward strand.
AGAACTAGGAAAGACTGAACTGAATAGACAAAAAACCCTAGAAAGAGTAACAGAAAAATCTCCACTGGGGTAATTAACTGTATTCTGTTTAGTCTTTTGTGTCTGTACATCCTTTCTCTGTGGAGGATCAAGAGAACCAAATATAGGTCTAGAATCAGAAACTGGTCCCCCTGAAACCAGGATAGAAAGGACTTTACACCATCATCCTGACCACATGCACAGTAGTGAAGATGGAAGGAATCCTCACCTGGAATCATCACATTTGGCTGAATAGAACTTACTGCCCCCTTGGGAAGTAAAGGTAAATTTTAAGACAGTCAACATGCCCTGCTCCAGCCACATACTGGGAGCTGGCTGGTCAACACACAGCTGAAACCTGAGGAAACTCCTCAAGGGACTTAACTTAATTGGACTTCGGACTTTGGGAAAAGGGGAGTAAATGTCAGAGGGAAAAGTAAAAACTCTTATGTATATGAGCCCACCACCATGGGTTCTTGAGTAGAGAACCCAAGAAGAGTGACAGTCCCTAAAACCTCAGTGCTAAAAAGTAATTAATTTTGGCACCTACAGAAACAAACTGATATTGAGACCCCAAATTAAAATATATTGGAGTCTCAAAAGGGGGAAATGAGAGAGGATACCTGAGAAGGTTAAGGTCTGGGAGAACAGGTCTTCTCATGGGGACCACAAAGATGCACCTGCACGGTCCTCTCCATGGTGACTCAGCTCTTGGGAATTTGTAGATTTAACTTCCTGGAACTTGGAAATTTCCAAGTTCTGTGAAATCCTCTGGTTCTGTAGGGGCTGGAATAGCATCTCCTGCTTGAAATAAACTGGCCAATGAGAAGTGGGGTGGAGCTTTTTGACTGTCAATAAAAAGAGAAAGACCAAGCCAGTCGGAGAACATGGTCATTTGGAAATCTTCCATACCATAAGCTCCTAGCTGGTAAATAAAGCCCTTCCTGGTATAAATGTTGTGTTTGAGTGCTCTTTCTCTCCATTGGGCCTTGTCTTCCTGCAACACTATCCTCATTTACATGGAAATATATACATGGATTGAAACACACTGGGTAGCATATCACCAACCAAGAGTGTGGTCTTGGTCCTTTGTAACTTAAATACCTTAAGAACATCATAGTGGGTTTCATTAGTGATAATGGAGTTTGTTCTGATCTCACAGAATTCTTCAAATGTAAAATGTTAAAGAGTGTCCTCAAAGAAAGGTGATTCATACACAGGAAAAACTTAGTTATTAGTTATCCCTGGTGAATACTGGTTTTCGCAGGAAACTCAAAAGCTTCCTTTTCTTATGTAAATTCTATGTTTTTAATGTGGGCTTTTAATCATTCTCTTTCTAAAGTATAAGGAAGAAAAATTGTGAAGGATTTTTAAAGGGATGAAAAGGTTTGACTTCAGGTCTCTTCCTTCCCTATAGTTGCAAGTCTTTTGGTGATCTTGTTTTAAAGTAGATGCACATTTATTCTGCAAAGGAAAACTACGATGTGCTTTGATACCACATCCTTCCTGCAGCTATTCTCTTCCCTAAGGAAAAGAGGAAAAAAGTTTTTCAGACTTGAAAGATTTGGATTTAGGGGGTCAGCTTATAATAGTGCCTTTATCTCCCCCTTCCTTCTACCTACACTGAGCACAAAGAAATTTCCTTAGAAGTTTGGAAAGAAAATGACATTTCCCTTGGGTTGTCCTTGAGCTACCTGCTGCAGACTTCATATTTTCAAGATAACTCATGCAGGAGCACATGTAAGGAACCAAGTCCTGCCCTCACTTAAAAGTTCAAAGGCTATGGTTGAAGAATGTGTCCATATCAGGTGGCTTCTGAAGATGCTGAACCTTTAACAAAGTTAAAGGTTGGCAAATATTAGGAGGTTAGGGTGAAAAGACTCAATAAAGGCCTTTCAATAAAAGTTGGCCAAAAGACACATGATCTCGACAAGGTCAAAGAACAGAAGAGGCAGGCAGTAGGAAACACACACAGTGATCAGGAATCAAAGTGGGAGAGGAATTGCTGAAGGAGATGCCTGCTGATTTTTTTTTCCCTTTGAGGTATTAAAAACGTAGGTATATAAAAGAAAATAAAATATTTTTAAAATCTAAATAAAAATTACCTACCTAAGTACAATTTGTATGTGACTCAGGATTTTTTTTTTGCTCTAGGAGAATCCATCAGGAATATACAATGTCTTTATCTAAGATCAGATCTTAGGATTTCCTTATGTGAACAAGGTTCTTTCATTACTATCTTCTTTTACTACTTCAACAAAATAAGCTCTGAAATGTAGAAAATGTACCTAAGTGATTTCAAATTTCACTACATCACCTGATAAGGTATTTTTAGTTTAATAAAACTCTAGGACACACTAACTACCTAACCATGTTGCTATAGATTATAACAATATAAGTATATTTAATACATATTTAATCCTCTTAGTAGGGGAACTACACTTTTAAGAACATTCAGGAAAGCCCAGAATTTCTGTAATAGCTTTTAGAGTGAACTCTATACAAATACATATCTATCCACATTACTGTTAATATTTCCACCCTCATTTTTCTTGTACAGAGTAAGAGAAGTGATGTGTATGAAAGTCCTGGTATAAATGCTGTACACGAGGCAGTGCAAAGGGATCAGTAAATATTAATCCATTTCCTTCTTTTCACTCTCCTTTGAATAACAATATACAGACTGGGTCATATGAAATTCTACAGAGCACAATATCCAGAAGTTATCCACAGAATGTACAAAATTCCTTTTAAATGTACAGCTGAATTCTTATGGAAATAAGAAAAACATGGGAGGAAAATATCAAAGAGGGAACCAAAAACAGAATAATAAATGTGAACTGATACTGGTGCTGTAATGGGAATTCAGTAAGGTTTTCTACTGAAGTAAAAAAAAATAAGAATTGGGATTTCATGGCCATAGGAGACAAGGCCTTTGTTTTAGTAGTGACAGAGAGTAGACTCCAAACCAATGCACAAAGCTAAGACTTTCAAAGGACCATATCCATAAACTAAACATGGCCTGATAATAAAAAAAAATCTTTATTCTGTCACAAATATTCACCAGAAAGCTTGGCTTCCTTGTCCTGACTCATGGTTGAAAAAAATAAAGGTCCTCTTCAGAATACCTTGCATAAACAAAATATAAATTTAAAATTCAGTATAGAATAAAACAGTTTAATAGACACAGAGAAAGAAAGAAGTCAAAAAGCTAAAGATAGATTTGAAGAAATTATCCAGAATCCAACACAGAAAGATAAAAAATAAGCCATGTGAATATCATTTAAAAAACTTAGAAGTAGGATACACATCTCCAACATTTGTCCAGTGGGTGTTCCCAAGGGAATATAAAGAATGAATGAAAAGAGTGTGAATATTTAAAGTGATAATGAATGAGGGTTTTACAGAATGGAAGAAATAGAGAAATCCATTGATTTGAAAATCACAATGAGTCTCAAATATGTTACCTATAATAATTCTTCCTCTGAAAAAATGTAGAAGTGAATCCAGACACCACCAAAGGAAGAGCTTAGAAGGAAAACAGACAAAACAAATTTACCTACAATAGAATGAAAATTAGACTACAACAGACTTCTTTAAGAAGGCCAAAGACAGTGAAATAATGTAGTTAACATTCTGAGCAAAAGTAACTAGTAACTCAGAATTCTGTAGTCAGGTAAATAATTATTTAAGATTCAGACTAGACTAAATTATTTTATTTAAATTTTTATTTGTTTGCTTTTGTTTTTCTTTTTAGAGACAGAGTCTCAATCTATGGTCTAGAGTAGAGTACAGTAGCACAATTATAATAAATGATTCTAAAATATATAGTAACTGAGCACTCCCTTCAAAATTTCTCAAAGAAATGCCTTCTAAAATAAGTAACTTTCAAAAAAAAAAAAAAAGAAAATTGGAAGCCAGAAAGAAATGAGATATTAGAAAAGAAATGATGAGCAAACAAATTGTTAAATGCACAATGCATTTAAGCATGTTATTAAATATATAAGCAGTAATAACTAAGAATAGTTTGAGTTCAAAAATAAGTAAAATACTATGTTGTAAAATTGTTAAAACCAACATTAGCAATGAAAAATTATGTATACTGGGTGGTGCCTGTAGCTCAGTGAGTAGGGCACTGGCCCCAAATACTGAGGGTGGTGGGTTCAAACCCAGCCCTGGCCAAACTGCAACAAAAAAATAGCTGGGTACTGTGGCAGGCATCTGTAGTCCCAGATACTTGGAAGGCTGAGGCAAGAGAATCACCTAAGCCCAAGAGCTGGAGGTTGCTGTGAGCTTTGATGCCACAGCACTCTACCGAGGGTGACAAAGTGAGACTATATCTCTAAAAAAAAAAAGAAAAAGAAAAATTATGCTTATATAGTTAGAACCGAGATTAAACAATGAACATGAACATCATATTTATCCTAATGGTGATATTTTGGGATGAAAAAATAATAACTGACTCAAGAAGAAATTAAAAGGTTGACTTCTTCCATAGCAATTTAAAAAATGGAAGGGTAGAGGTAAGATGGTGGACTGCAGCCAGCTTTCCACAGAGGCTCCTGTCTACAAGATAAAAGATAGAAATTTAACAAGTAAGCCAATGGTTTGGAGCTGAGCCAAGAGAGAAGGTTGAAGAATGCATATCAACCCTGCTGAGGTGAGCTGTGACCCCAAAGATACAAACAAAAGGTACTGAATCCATCGCCAAGTGGATGGGACTCCCCTCCCCCAGGAGAAGGGCTTGCAGTAAACTCCATACAAACAAGTGAGCAGAGTTCAAACATCCTCCCGTTTCATCCCATGGAAGAGACCTTCTAAAAACTGGACCTCCTACCCATATTAGGGTGCCATGGCACTCTCCTGCCTGGCATAAAACTATAAAAAGTGTATATATTCTCTACCTGCAACTCTGAACTACCAGCGCTCTCCTCCACTCTCGCCACAAGGTCTGGAAGCCTGTCCCCCATGGAGTCCAGATTCTTGGGCATTTTCTTGAGAGATGTGGACAGGGGAAAGGCCCTTGCTCAGCTGTGCTGATTCTGTGGCACAGGAGTAAGGAGAGGATGGTCAGCTGAGAGGGAACCATATAGGAGCTACAGTGGTACTCCCAGGTGCAGAAAGGCAGCAGCAGCGGGAACAATAAGGCTCATGCCCCTGAGGCTAACCCAGACAGACATGCCCTAGCTCTCTGGTCAACCACAGGAAGCCAGGCACCATCTCCACTGGCAGCCACTGGTGGAACAGATCTCCCTGTGAGTAAAGGGAAGGTGGCCTGAAGTAGTAGCCGCTTTGGCAGAGCTCAGGACTGCAATATGCGTGTGCAGAGCTGGCAGACTCCTAGGGAAGGACTGAGCCAGGGACTACTTTACTGAGGCTAAGAGCACCCAGCCCTCAGGGGATCCTAACTGAGACAAAGGTGGGTAGGAAGAGGCTGGACCTGACAGGTCAGTGTGAGCTCTAATTCCATGCCACTGCCCAGAACTGAGTCGTGGTTCTGAAATAGCATCAACTATACAAAATCTCCCTAAAAATAAAAGCCCAGGACCAGATGGCTTTGCATCAGAAGTCTACCAAACCTTTAAAGAGGAACTAATACTTATATTACTTAACCTCTTCCAAAATATTGAAAAAGAAGGAATACTACGCAACACATTCTATGAAGCAAACTTCACCTTGATACCCAAACCAGGAAAATACCCAACAAGAAAAGAAAATTATAGACCAATATCACTAATGAATATTGATGCAAAAATATTCAGCAAAATTCTAAAACATAGAATCCAGCAACACATCAAAAAAAATTATTCACCACGACCAAGTAGGTTTTATTCCAGGGTCCTAAGGTTGGTTCAACATACATAAATCCATAAATATAATTCATCACATAAACAAATTAAAAAACAAAGACCATATGATTCTCTAAATTGATGCAGGAAAAGCTTCTGATAATATCCAGCATCCCTTCATGATCAGAACACTTAAGAAAATTGGTATAGAAGGGACATTTCCTAAACTGATAGAGGCCATTGACAGAAAACCTATAGCCAATATCATATTGAATGGAGTTAAATTGAAATCATTTCCACTCAGATCAGGAACCCAGCAAGGTTGCCCATTATCTCCACTGCTCTTTAACATTGTAATGGAAGTTTTCACCATCACAATTGGGGAAGAAAAGGTGATCAAGGGTATCCATATAGGATCAGAAAAGATCAAACTTTCACTCTTCACAGATGATATTATTATATATCTGGAAAACACCAAGGATTCTACTGCTAAACTCTTAGAAGTGATCAAGGAATACAGCAGTGTCTCAGGCTATAGAATCAACAGTCATAAATCGGTAGCATTTATGTATACCAACAGTAGTCAAGCTGAAAAAGCAGTCAAGGACTCTATTCTGTTCACAGTAGTGCCAAAGAAGATAAAATACTTGGGAGTTTACCTAAGAAAGGATGTGAAAGATCTCTATAAAGAGAATTATGAAACTCTAAGAAAAGAAATACCTGAAAATGTTAACAAATGGAAAAACATACCATGTTCATGGCTGGGAAGAATCAACATGTTAAAATGTCCATACTACCCAAAGCAATATATAATTTTAATACAATCCCTATTAAAGTCCCACTGTCATACTTTAAACATCTCAAAAAAAAATAACATGTTACTCAGAAATAAAAGCAAAGCAGGAGGAATCATGCTACCAGACCTCAGACTATACTATAAGTTGATAGTGATCAAAACTGCATGGTACTGCCACAAAAACAGAAAGGTAGGTGCATGGAACAGAATAGAGAACCAATAGATAAACCCAGCTACTTACTGTTATTAGATCTTTGACAAGCCAATTAAAAACATAGAGTGGGGGAAATATTCCCTATTTAACAAATGGTGCTGTGCAAACTGGCTGGCGACTTGTAGAAGACTGAAACTAGACCCACACCTTTCACCATTAACTAAGATAGACTCTCACTGGATTTAAGATTTAAACTTAAGGCATGAAACTATAGAAATACTAAAAGAAAGTGTAGGGAAAACACTTGAAGAAATTGGCCTGGGTGAAAATTTCATGAGGAGGACCCCTTGGGCAATTGAAGCAACATCAAAAATATACCACTGGGACCTGATCAAACTGAGAAGCTTCTTTCTGCACAGTCAGGAACACAGTAAGTAAAACAAACAGACAGCCCTCAGAATGAGAGAAGATATTTGCAGGTTATGTCTCTGACAAAGATTGAATAACCAGAATCCACAGAGAACTCAAGCATATTAGCAAGAAAAGAACAAGTGATCCCATCTCAGGGTGGGCAAGGGACTTGAAGAGAAACATCTCTGAAGAAGACAGGTGCATGGCCTACAGACATGAAAACATGCTCATCATCATTAGTCCTCAGTGAAATGTAAATTAAAACTACTTTGAGATATCATCTAACTCCAGTAAGATTGGCTTACATCACAAAATCCCCAAACCAGAGGTGCTGGCATGGATGTGGAGAAAGGGGAACACTTCTACACTGCTGGTGGGAATGCAAACTAATAAGTCCCTTTTGGAAAGATGTTTGGAAAATGCTTAGAGAACTAAAAATAGACCTGCCATTTAATTCTATAATTCCTCCACTAGGTATATATCCAGAAGACCAAAAATCACATTACAACAAAGATGTTTTTACCAGAATGTTCATTGCAGTGCAATTCATAAGTGCTAAATTATGGAAGAAGCTCAAGTGCCCATTGATCCATGAATGGATCAATAAATTTTGGTATATGTATATCATGGAATATTATGCAGCCCTAAAGAAAGTTGGAGTCTTTACCTCGTTCATGTTTACATGGATGGAGCTGGAACATATTCTTCTTACTAAAGTATCTCAGGAATGGAAGAAAAAGTATTCTATGTATTCAGCCCTACTATGAAACTAGTTTATAGCTTTCATACGAAAGCTATAGCCCAATTATAGCCCAAGAATATGGGGAAGAGGGAGAGGGAGGGTTGGGAATGGGGGAAGATGGGTGGAGGAAGGGTGATTGATGGAACCACACCTATGGTCCATCTCACAAGGGTACATGTAAATCTTTCTAAATGTAGAATATAAATATCTTCACATAATAACTAAGAAAATGCCATGAAGGCTATGTTAACCAGTTAGGTGAAAATATTTCAAATTGTATATAAAACCAGCACACTATACCCCATGACTGCATTAATGTACTCAGCTATGATTTAATTAATAAAAATAAATAAATAAAAATACAAAGTTTGGGGACCCCTGCCACAAGGATACACCTGCAGTGTCTTCTTCATGGTGACTCAGGTCTGAGAATTTGTAGACTAAACTTCCTAGAACTTGGAAATTTCCACTTCTGATATCCTGTAGTTCTGTGGGGACTGGAATAGCATCTCCCACTAGATTCAAACTGGCCAATGAAAAAAGGTACTTATGGGTTGGAATTTTTTGACTGGAGATAAAAAGGGAAAGAACAAGCCAGCCAGGGAGCATGGCCATTTGGAATTCTTCTATGCCCTAAGCTCCCACTTGGTGAATAAAGCCCTTCCTCTTATTAAAAAAAAAAAAAAATTAAAGAAATGGAATCAATCATTATTAACAGCTATAAATTAGGCACAAAGTTGACACAAAGGCCAAATAAATACTTTAATTTGGCTCGGCGCCTGTGGCTCAATCGGCTAAGGCACCAGCCACGTACACCTAAGGTGGCGGGTTCAATCCCCAGCCTGGACCCGCCATACAACAATGATGGCTGCAACCAAAAAATGGCCTGGCGTTGTGGCGGGCGCCTGTGGTCCCAGCTACTTGGGAGGCAGAGGCAGAAGACTCGCTTGAGCCCAGGAGTTGGAGGTTGCTATGAGCTGTGATGCCATGGCACTCTACCCAGGGGGATAGCTTGAGGCTCTGTCTCAAAAAAATAAAAAAATAACAAAATAAAAACAGCAAAAAAAAAAAAAAAAAGAAAGAAAGAAAGGTAGACTAGGTCCTGGCATCGTGCATAGCTTCTTGGGGAGTACAAAGGGGATCATAGTGATATTCAGCAATGAGGTATACAGCGCTTTTTCTAGGATGAGTTCAAAAACTTAATTGTCACACCTGTTGAAGAAAAGAAGCGAGGCAGGGAAGAGAGGGAAGAAGGCAGCAGTGAGAGAGGGTTTAGGACTGAGTGTTTGGGGCAAGATTCCCATTTCCTCTAGGGCAGCAGGGCAGGGCTGGGTGGGGCTCACATCTGGGGCAATCAAGGAAGTCACCGATTGCTGTGGCCTAAGGCTGTTTCCGGGGTATAGCCCTAAAGAGGCCCAGCCCAGGGTAAGCCAGGTTGCTCACCATCCAGGAAATTTACTTATGTGTAGCAGAAATTTTGTTGAAACTGGCCTGGAGTGGGTAGACTGGGTCCCTGCCCCAAAGTGATCCACAGTCATCTGAATGGCTTGGGGGGGCTCTAGGAGGGACTTCCCAAGGGTGATGTAGTCTCAGAGAAATAGGGTGAGGCAGGACTGTCTGCCCTTAGTGTGATTCATAAGAGAAGAGGAATGAGGTCTCCATCCTTTCTGACTTCTTTTTTTTTTTTTTTTTGAGACAGGAGCCTCTAGCTATCCCCCTGGGTAGAGTGCAATAACATTACAGCTCACAGCAACCTCTAACTCCTGGGCTCAAGTGAGTCTCCTGCCTCAGCCTCCCAAGTAGCTGGGACCACAGGCGCCCGCCACAATGCCTGGCTATTTTTTGGTTGCAGCCATCATTGTTGTTTGGCAGGCCCAGGCTGGATTTGAACCTGCCACCTTAGGTGTATGTGGCTGGCGCCGTAGCCCCTTGAGCCACAGGCACCGAGCCACCTTTCTGACTTCTGACTGCTACTACAGTCATGCAAGTTGCTCATCCTGGTACTTTCAGTGGCTCTCGTGCTGCCTGAAAGGCTGCCAGTGATACAGAAGGCACAGGAACCATCCCCTCACGGGCAGGCTCAAAGAGGGATAAGGAGGTGCAAGGGTCACAGGTCCAGCCAGAGGCTGAAGTGGGAGAGAATCCAGGCCTGGCTTCCAGCTCAGTTGTTTTTGTTTTCCCACCAAATTTGCCAGTTTCTTAGGATCTGAGACTTTTGTCCTGTGTCCTTCCCTCTCTCTTCACTCCCACGAAGGCCCAGTCCATAATTCTGGCACAGATGTAGCAGTCTGTGTCTTCCAGCAGATGGGCTTAGTCATTTCGGTGAGCACAATGGGACAACTCAATGCATAGGAAGAGTTTTTCCACTCCCTACCCTTCCTTAAAAGGGACTGGTGGCAGAGGGAAGAGACCTGGGTTGTCTAATGCCTCCACCTAATACTTGGATGCCAAGTTGGCTGGCTGGCTGCCTTCTGCTTACACATAATGAGCAAACAGCTCATTATGGCTCCAGACAGCCTGTTTCATTTCTGGGGAAAGATATAAAAAAGGTCTTTTCCTCTTGTTGAATGGAAACTAACTCCTGTGGCTTTCCTCCACAGATCCTAGATCTGTCCTTTGGTGCCTGTACGATGTACCCCATAAAAGACCTGCAGAAATTTGAAAGATAGACTATGTCCTTAGAAATGGGATCAAGGCTTGTCATTCTTCTTGTTATACTTGTTTTATTATTGTATAAAAAACCATGCATTTATTTTGCTTTCCCAATTAAAAAAGAAATCCCAGGCCAGGTGCAGTGGCTCACTCCTATAATCCTAGCATTCTGGGCGGCTGAGATGAATAGATTGCTTGAGCTCCGGATCTTAAGACTAGTCTGAGCAAGAGCACCCCCTCTCTATAAAAAATAGAAATATTAGCAGAGTATGATGGTGGGCACCTATAGCCCCAGCTACTCAGGAGGCTAAGGCAAGAGGATTGCTTCAGCCCAGCAATCTGAAGTTGCTGTGAACTATGTGGTCCATAGCACTATAGACCGGGCAACAGAGTGACACTCTGTGGAAGGAAGGAAGGAAGGGAGGGAGGGAAGAAGGAAGGAAATCTCTTGTATTTAAATTTTTAATTGAGATACAATTTACATACAGAAAATGCACAGAACTTAACCACACAGGTCAGTTTTCCTGTGTTGTATACATCCATGTAACTTTCACCCAGTTCAATTTGTAAAACATTTCCATCTCCTTGGAAGGTTCCCTGTGTCCCATTAAATTAATACTCAATCCACTAAAGGTAACTACTGTTCTGATTTCTATCACTAATCTGTGGTGATAGAATGGAATTGAGGGAGGATACCAGAAAAAGTGAGGTCTAAGAGAACAGAAGTCCTCTCAAGGAGACCCCAAAGATACACCTGCAAGGTCCTTCCCATGATGACCCAGCTCTTTGCTAAGAGTCTGTAGAAACTTAACTTCCTGAGACCTGGAAACTAACACTTGCTTCCACTTCTGTAAAAGCCCTAGCCTGCTTCTCCAGCTTGATTCAAACTGACCATCAAGAAAGGCACCCATGGGTTAGAATTTTTGACTAGAGGCTCGGCGCCTGTGGCTCAAGTGGCTAAGGTGCCAGCCACATACACCTAAGGTGGTAGGTTCAAATCCAGCCCGGGCCCGCCAAACAACAATGACAGCTACAGCTGAAAAATAGCTGGGCATTGTGGCGGGCGCCTGTGGTCTCAGCTACTTGGTAGGCCGCAGCAGTAGAATCACTTGAGCCGGCGGCGCCTGTGGCTCAATCGGCTAAGGCACCAGCCACGTACACCTAAGGTGGCGGGTTCGAATCCCCAGCCCGGGCCCGCCAAACAACAATGATGGCTGCAACCAAAAAATGGCCGGGCGTTGTGGCGGGCGCCTGTG